>JAPMOR010000331.1:890640-903033 GCA_026543865.1 Argiope aurantia
ACTGTTGCGGTATCGTTTACTTTAAAAGATTGAGAAAAACTTACTAAAAAGTTGACCTCTCAGTGGAATATAATTATAATTCTTTTTTTCGAATGTGCGACGAAACTTATTGAAGAATTTTTAGGTTTATCTCTGACATATTGATTTGCTTTAATAAAAATGCCTTTTGATTTTCATTTCATTAAGGCCACAGGAAAAAATGCTTCAAAAAAGCGGTGTAATTTACAACTTTTTTCCAGTCGGCAGACATGGATTAAGCCCTAAAGACATGTTGATATTATTCTCGCAATATTCTAGAGGATATGTTGTTTAAAAGCAGTGTGGTCCTTTAGGGCTTCAGCAATATATAGAAATATTTTGGTATTTTAATTTATTTTTAAAGTGTACTTTACTTCCTTTTTTTTAAATAAGTTTTAAAATTTAAATAAACTAAGATATTTGACTACTACAAGCAACATAAAAAGTTATTGCTGTCACTAATAAAAAGTGTTAATTTATTCTTTTTGCATCAGACATATACAGGTTGTAAATTGATTTAATAGTATGTATCGTATTGTAACATTATAAATCCTATTCTCGTAATATTATAGAAGACAAAATCGGGCATGTTGTTTAAAGGCAACACTCGACTATTTAGGCTTAAGCAATATATAGAAATATTTTAGTATTATAATTTTTTAAAGTGTTCTCTTCCTTTTGAAAAAAAAAATGTTTGACAAAAATATTAGACTACGTTATTAGTTTCTCAGTATTCCGACACCAATTATAAGTCCGGCATTTTCAGAAAGGTGAGTGCGGAGTTTCAAAGGTGAAACAAATCGTTACATGTTGATGTATGTGACCTAAACATGACGTCACTTATATATTATATTTGGAATATTTAAGACTTAAAGTACATAGCTTGCAAAAAACATGAATTTTGCCCTTAAAATTAACTTCTATTTATCCGGTGTGTTCATTCATTCATGTTCTAATCTGATACCTGCCGGATTATTATACTTTTTAATTAACCTGAATTTAATTTACATTTACGAAAACAATTGGGAAAGCAATAGATTGCTTTTACTTACGTAATTTTACGAATATGGGTTCATTTTACATTGCTAATTTTCTGAATTCATGATATTTTTAAATATATTATTCTGGCGTAAGTGTCGCTGCATTACACGCTGTCAAAATAATAATAAACATTTTATGTATGAAAATAACATTGAGCTATTTTAAAATAAGTTTAAAATCAAAAATCGAAGATAAACATGTGATGAATTAAACACTTTTCATTAAACATTAAGAAAACGGGTATTTATTTCAGTTGATTATGCTGTTATTAGAAAGAAATAAGATAATAAAAACCTTTATACCATTATTTAACCATTGATTTAAATCAGAGTAAAAATATTACAAATAATTTTTGTCTTTTAAATAAACAACTTTCAAAACATTAATATCGATTTTTGTAGGAAAGCCTTAGCTATTAATAAATAAAAAACATCGAAAAGAAAAAAAAGGCGTGAAATGATTATTGTGCGAGTAGAAAAGAGGAAAAAAAAAAAAAAAAAAAATATTACGAAAGTGAAACGGTGGAAATTTGATGACCCAGCACTTTTCACACTTCTTCTTAACCGTAAAGTATCTCTGTAATGAAATGATGCTTACAATCCACTTTTCACAGCACATATTTTTCTTCTCTTTTCCGTCCGTTTTTTATTCTTTTTGTGATTACGTCTCTAAGCTTTCCACCCTAAAATTGCAGCTCGAAGAAATACCGAAAAATGTGTAGCACTAGTAGCAGCAGCAGTTCTTCACTGGAAATTCCATTCGTCAACAATGAAAACGAAGTAGATAACTTTTTTTTATGTTTTTCCTCCCGATTTTGCTGACACTTCCCTTTTGCTCGTTCTTTATGACATACTTCTTGCCCTTCTTGAATTGGAAAAAACACGGAACACTCGATTCACCTGTCGCCCCCCCCACCTCCTCTTAGTCTGATACCTAATAAAAGTGTCCACTTGGTGGACAGACGAAAAAAATGGTACAGAGTAGCTGTAGGGAAGCAGGGGGGGGGGAATTCAGTAAATAAATAAATTTATCTTTCAACTCCGAAGATTTTCTGGATCAGTTTCTGGATTTGGAAAGAAGAAGAAAAATCGAGAAAAATAAGGTCATGATAGAAGGAAAGCAAAGATTATGGATGAGTAGGAAAAGAGGGTGGGGTGGAAGGGAACAGGGAAACGGCAGTAAAAAATTGGCCCAACTTAGTTTAAGAGATATGACAGAACGGATGCTGCAGCTAAGGAAATCTGGCATCATCTTATTTTTTTTCCTCTCTCGTCCCCCCCCCCTACTGATCTATATATGTATGAAATGATCGTACTAATGGATATTTTTGTCGAAATTAAAATATTTTTCTATGTTCCTTTCATTTTTTTTCTTATAATTATTCAGATGTTTCAAATATGTGCTAAATGAAAATTGCGTGTCCTGTTTTCTTGCATTTCATGTAGTTTTAATTTTATTACTAAGAAAGAAAGAAAGAAATGTCACAAAGATTTGAATTGGATATCTTGATTTAAGTTTCAGTTATTGAGTTCGTGTCTAGACGATTATAAAATGTGCAATCTGAGATTTATTTCACTTGAATAACTTTTTTCAGTAATAATGCAAATATGTGTTTGCAAAAAATATCTATTAGGTAGTTGAAACTATTTTCCTTCTTTTTTTTATTTTCATATATTTTATACTTAGAATTTACAATACATAAATTTCATCTGTTATAGAAAGGATGTTTGAATGATTAGCACCTATATATTGGTGTTCTGTCCAAGTCCAGCTATGAAATTTTCTCATTTATTTCAGTGCGTCTTGTCTTCATTACGACTTGTATAACTATCAGCATATATGGCGTATTTGCAATAAATAATATTCTAATGTTTCTAATTATATTTAATTTTTTTACCCTTTTACCTTAAAAACCCGGGGACATAATAGATTTTAATTTTTATATAAATTCAAAAGTTTGATGATATGCCTGTGTTCTGACAATATTTGGCCAATTTTTTACTAAATAATTGTTTATGGATAAATAATCCGATTCCGCTTTTGAAAATGAATTTATTTATTTTATTTTCTTTGATACCTCCGCCGTCCTTTTTCATCTCCACACCTTTGATTCCACAGATTCTTCTGCTTCTGTGTTTGTGATCAATTGAACTCTCTATTTTATTGCATTTTCTATGAGATACAAGTTATTCATATTGCTGTTTCTAATTCCTATAATCATGGTCTTTGTTTAATTTATAATAAGCGTTAGAAATGACTTTGTTAATTTAATTATTTTGCATCCGCTGAAATTCCTAAAAATTAATGAAATAACAATGCGTTCATGAATCGCTTTAGAAGTATACAATGCACTTATGACATCTTCATACAAAAATAAAAGGCATCGAGATGTTTCAACTCAACTTAAGACAATTTATTGAATGATATTTGTTTCTCTCTTCGTTTGTTTCTATGTCGTGCTATAATGTAAAATCATATGAAATGTGTCAGCTCTTTTTTATTGAAATATTACGTACCTTCTTTATAATGTTTCGAGTTTACGATATGGCTCAAAAATAAATCATAATTTAATATTTAGATTATTGGAAAAAAGCATCACTTTTTTTTTTACTCTTCTAAGTTAAGTCCAAAGCATTCTTTTGTAGATTTTTTTATGCACTTACATTTATTATTTTTCTTCTTGAATGTAGTTCTTTACAAAGAATTGTAGAACTTAATCAAATTTGTGATAGTAATTTTTTTTTCTCTGCAATGGAGTTTTAAGTATTTCGCGGCCCACCGCAGTGCGTAACATGAGATCCCTCTTTTAATACACTTGACAAATAATTTTTCATTTTAGTATGTTTATGTCTTTTTACTTATATTCTATGAGTCATCAATTGCGTGGCATCCATGTTTGTGTGCACTGTTATATAAACAAATATTCCATGTTTATAAATAATGTAACAACTAAATAAACACAATGAAACAGATAAAATAATATTAATATTTTGACAAGCATAATGGGTTAGATTCCTAATGTTTTTTTTTTTTTTGTTATTGTTCATAAACATTTTTTTAACAAATCTATTTACTTCACTATTAAGCTAATATTTATTTCATAATTAGGCTAATCTGTTTTCATCAACTTACTTTCAGTCCCTTATAGCTCAGCTGGCTTAGGCGGCTGTCTTATCTGCTTATCTGCCTAGTAGGAAATCCACGATCCGTTTAGCATCATGTATGGCTGGCTAACCATAGCAAATCAACCGAACGGAAGTAGGGGGGGGGGGGCGTTCAAAATTTTCTTTTTCGAACGCATTGTGTGTAAGAAAATGCTTCAACACAGAAACATATTAATTTCTTTCTAGTAAATGTTTAATTTACTAGAAATAAATGAATGCATTGAATAATAAAGAACGAATTTACGTATTTTTTTTCGTCCTAAATTCGCTGTTTGTCATGAGATGATGCCTTATCGGGGATTTTCAATTCTTTTCGGCTTGAACGGTAGGATTTCTGATTTGTATCATATTGAACTCCATTGTACTTTATACGCAGAACAAATATCTTGTTTTTACTTGCATTGACATTTATACTTCAATAAATCGTATACGAACCCATTCATGCCGCATTACACTTCTCACTATATTCAATTCCGATGTTATTTGTAGTGTTCTGATATTAAAACTCTAGTGTTTTATGTTGAATGAGTGGAAGGGACGGGGACCAGTGCGGCTTGCCAATATCCAATAACTATGACTGTCATTCAGGTATGCGAGGCACAAACTTCGGAGGCGGAAAAAAGTGCTCTTTTGGAATAACTTCCCGAAAACTGTGTGATGTGTTTTAAAAAAAAAATGCAACCGAACACATCGAGGAGGCGTTTTGCGATTGGATTCTCGCAGGGTTTTCAGGACTGTTTTGACGGGCGAATCACGTCCACAGAAAACGAGACATAATGTATCTTTTTTCAGTAATAGAATTCGCGAGCTGAAAATGTGTGGTCCAAAAAAAAAAAAAACCCACGCTGTCTTCGTATAAATGTAAATGACGGGAGCATTCTGTGGACGTGCGTGAGGTTTAAAAGGATTTCTTTTGTGGTCTGCGAATGCAGCCAGCTTTTATCTGGAATTTTTTCTCGTCTTTCGAATAAACCTGCTAAAAAGAAGATCCTAAATATGGATAATAGTGTAAATAAAAAGTTTTGCTTCATGCTCCAGTGACGTCATGCAGTGGGCCTTGTTCATTTCCCATGGCCTGGCGCGTTTTTAAACGAATGGCGATTGAAACTGACAGTAATATATCAACATTGCCTTCGTTATCAGTATTTTAGGTATAACTGGTGAACTTAGGAAACATCTAACAATGTTATTGTTATCATAGTCATTGCTTTCTTGTAGGTATGAACTCGGTACAACATAATTAAATACATTACTCATTGTGTGAAATCCTTCGCGAAGAAAACTTCATCAATCTTTAGAACGCGAATATTCTGAGGCTGTGATTCTGCACCTTGAAGTATTCAATTACGGTTTTTCCATATACAGAACCTCTTTTCTTAATAATTTTTGCTGTACTTAATTTATAAGTCTTATTTATGCAAGTGTATATGAAGATTTGGCAGTTTTTTTAATAATAACTACTTTATTTGTAACTATCCGCCTTTGGCGACCAGCCGGTTCTCCAGTATTACCGCTCGCTACAGTTTTCTATTAAATATTTTAAGTAACTGGTCTCTTAATAGATTCTCAAACAAAACATTTTTAATCTTCCAATTTTGATAGTCATTCCAAACTTATACTGTTGTTTAGATCGTTTCGTTCAATTTACTATATATATTTTGCTAATTTGTTGTCATTTCTGGTAAAACTTCAACTTTAATTTAAACTGGAAATGATGAAATTGCAATTAATATAAAGATATTTTTTAATGAAACCAAGCATTTTATTTTATTTATCATCTTTATTGTAATTTATTTATAATTATTATTATTGAATATGAGTATTGAGAACAGAATCGCTCGGTATTTAAGTCTTATGGGAACTACAAAATATTTTTCATAATTTATGTAATATCTCAAAGAATAATTCAACAAACATTTCTCAGATTCAGCATAAAATTCAGTTTTTAGTTTTGCTTTCAAAAGGATTGAATTGAAATCAATAATAATATTTTGTTCCGGCCTAAAAATATATTTCAAAAATTATGAAGTCTAAATTTAATGCAGTAAGGTATCATATTCTGAGAAATATTCTGGACACACCAAATTTTAAATGAATGAATGTTTCTATTTTCCACGATCAACTAAGACTTATTTATGAAGTTTTGAATGTTAAAAATTTAGAATAACTCAACATTTTCATAATCTTAGGCCAATTAATCTTGAGAAACCTGCGCGCTGATTGGCGTATTTTCTTTGAAGCGATCGATGGAAAATCTAAAATTATCCTTTTTTTTTTTTTTATTGAATAGTGATATTCAAATTTTTATAAATCAGTCAGTTTAAGTGATTGATTTAGTTGATTGGAAATTAAATCTTTTTATTTAAAATATTAGTGTTTCAAGAACATTTTGTTATTCGTGATTTCCACAGCAGAAGCTTTATGTAAAATCAAAAATTCGTTATTTATTAGAGCATTTGTTGAATCAAGTTACAAAAAATATAATCATTTTCCATTTAGATCATTTTAGCAGATCTGTGTCTTACTAAAGGTTTACAAATTAGCTGTGTGGCCCTGATTTGAATGGATATCCGGTTCATATTAAACAAAACTTGCCTTAAAATAAAACTGATTTATTGGATTAACAATATAGAGAGTGTAAAAGATCATAAAATAATTTTTCTTGAATTTATTTTTTTAGAAAAAATAATATTTTATATTTGTTTCATTTCCTATAGACATATGCCGAAATTTATATTTTTGCAGATTTCATTTCCAAAAAGATTTAATTTATTTTTAATTATAGCTTTAATCACTGTGATGGCAACACTTTGAAAAAAGCTAATTTTTTCCCATGAATGCGAAATGTGCTTGTATAACTTAAATTTTATTTTTATTTTGTACGAAAAAAATTGTTGAAAAATATAGTTAAAATATTTATTTAAAAATTCATTAAAAATAGAAATTTAATTTTAAGATTAAAACATTAATATCATTTAAAAGATAAATTTTTGATCTTTAACTTCATGTAAAAATCTTTTTTGTGCGGTAATATTTTTGGAAGTTATAGCAGAAACACGCCAAAATTTCGAATAATTTTTGAATAAATAACATTCTAATTAAAAATTCGGAAAAATAACCCCCGGTGCACATTCACGGCCTCCAAGGTATACACGTGCCAAATTTGGTAGCTGTAGGTTGAATGGTCTGGCCTGTAGAGCGCCAACGCTCACACACACGTACACACACACACACACACACACACACATTGAGCTTTATTATAAGTATAGATATAGATAATATTTATATTGGATTATGATCTTGCTCTCATGTTCCTGTTTTTTTTTTTTTTTTGAGATGCTTTCAGTCTTTCATTGGATTTAAAAAAAAAAAATACTTTTTTAATATGAATTAACATTAGAATCCAAATTTGAAATTTTAAAGTGTTTCCAGATTTTAAACTGCCATAAATCAAAGATTTATTTAAAAAAATTTATATTTATCTCCCTCTCCCTCTCTTTACATATATATATAAATATATATAATATGTCACTAGCAAAATATGAAATTCGGCATTCTATAACATAAATGCGGAACCATTTTTCGGCAAAATATGGAGCTATTAATATATCTTATGCATTCTATACAATGCAAAATGACAAGCCGCCAAAATATAAAATATATCGCCGATTCGTTCTGGTATCAGGCAAGTCACAAATTTTATTTTGTGTAACTTTCATTTTTCTTTTTCTTGCTTTGAATAAAAGATAACTGATTGGACTCTCTTATTATCTCCTTCTAAGTAAGTATGCAAGTCCTTTTAATAAAAGCCTTATCTATGGCCTCCTGCTCATACTTTACCTAAACGTCATTAATCGTTCCATAGTATGTCTAAATATTACATCTAATCCTTAGATAAAATGTATAACGTATTCATATAATTCACATATTTCATATTTCGCCGAGACATTTTATAGCATTTATATGTTTCCGATAGCAGAAATATAATTACTATAATTTATCTTCTAGATACTCAATGCAAGTTTGGATATTAAAAAATTCAGATGCCTTCGCATTCCCAATAAGGTTTATTCTTTTAAATAAATAATGAATGAAAAATTTATAAATAACAATTTTCAAATCAGACCTCAAGGAGTTTCAGTTTCCATTCCTTTTGCTTTTTGTTCTCCATTCAGAACATGAATCACAAAACAATTTTTAAGTGTGCGTAGGCTCTTAAATTAGATGGCTCTCGCAGTCGTAAAGAATAATTGGATGTTTTGTCCCTCTCCTTTAGTTTATTTCCACGAAACTAAACTGGAACACTGTCACATTTGTGGCCCTGACTATGTAACGCATCACTTATTCAGTCCCAACTTTTAAAATCCTGCTCTTTTTAGAAAAGAATAATCAAAATTTTCCACTTGAATTTTCAACCGACACTAGCTTTATGTTTTTAAATCTCGAATTTCTGCCACATCCTATTAAAAGTTTTTAAGAGTGATTTTATCTAAACTTCGCTGAGATATTTTCAAGTGAACGTGATAAAGAATGCTTCCTTTTCAAAAGAACATTTTTATAGTTTCCTGAAGATGAGTCTTTCGTGCCGGCTTGACAGAATGAGAGCCCTTCTGTTATTAGTTCATCGTAAACAAGTTTGCATCACTCAAACTTAATTTTTCCATCGATTAATAAAAGTTATTTTTGAGTGTTACCTTAAGAAATGCTGTTATGATTTAATTTTAATTCTATAACATTTTCTTAGTTTGCTTTATTCGTTAGAAACTAAATTAAATATATCGTTTCTAATTTTGAATTTTTCAATCATTTTAAATGAAATACATTCTTCTACATATATGCTTCTTTGGAGATGATTCTTATCTAGTTTATCCATGCATGTCTAGTTATGTCCTTGAAAAAAGAATAAAAACAATGAATTTGTAAATGGGAAATATCTTCAGTAGGTCTTATGACCTTGGTGCACCTGAGGTAAAAGTCTGACACATAGTTCCCATGATTCTTGGCGCAGCATATCTAGTCTTAAATGAACCATATTTCTCATCGTGGTAATGCAAAGGTTAGATCCATTGTTGCGGCAAGGACCTAGATTATTGCAGTTTTTCCAAAGATTTGTCAATTAATGTTCGGACATTAGAGGTCAGCAAGTTTAGGGTGCTCCTGGTCGAATTTCGACTACTGCAGTTGTTCAAGTACGAATTTGGGTAAATCGAATTAGGGACCACGGGAATAGGCATTATTTCTGATATATAGTGAATATAGGATCCATAATCTCCATACATCCAGGGTTTCAGTTCACGGATTCATTAAGCCAATACAAAGAACCCATGGAATGGGTGAAGAGTTATCACACATGCATAATGAATTAGCACGAATACCGATGGTCTACTACCAATGCATTGTAACATCAAAAAAAGTTACCGCAACGTACAGTAAATGAAGATTTATCAGATAAATGTTTCTGCAATAAAGAACTGATAAATTTATAGATATCTGATGCGATCAGATACAAAAGTAAAAAAAAGATTGTTAGTAACTCTAAATAATTTGCATATTTTAACTTCTGCTGGTGCCGAAAACCACATTCGGGTAATACGTGCAGGCGTTAACTGTTAACAGTTGCACGTATAGTTACCAAGATGAGAATTCATCATTTTTGTTAGTATATGATGTTTAACCAAGACATTTGGTGCATAGAGGCTATGTTATGATTGTATCTGTAAATTAGTTATTATTTTCTTGGCTTGCCAGAAAATTCATCATTCTTGTTTTGAGTCTTGTTCATAAAGTCCAATTTTGAGATTTTTTTTATGTAAAATCTGAGTTGTAATTGCCACTCCTCAGTTTTGTTTTTAATTCATGAGATGCTCTTTGAATATATTTGTTTCACGACCTCTGCCTTTCCATAATCGTCATATCGAAACATCAAAATCAGATAAAATGTTTTCATCAAATTATATGTTTTTTTAGTGATTTTCTTTCCTCTTTTTTTACTATGTATAATGTTAAGATATTATTTTATTTTTAATTGAATTCATTTTTGTAACTCTTTTAACGGTATATAAGCATGTATTTTCATATATTATATTAAAAGGCATAAAATTTGTTAGATGAATCATTTGAGGCATTAATTCTCATATAATAGCCTTTCATTTTGGCCAATCATTATTTTCTTGGCCATCTTTCTGTCTTCTTTTATTTGTTTTCGTTGTTTTGTTTTTTTTGGAATAATGTTCAGAAATTACTTTTCGAAATATGTTATGGGATAAACATAACGAAAAGAGGAGGGCGGAGATAGGGAATATAACATCCTGGCATTTATCTCCCACAGGCCCATAAGAGCTCTGGAAGAAAATCTCAATTTATCATCGAAGCAAGAGATGCGATAAAGACAAATAAATAAGTGAAATTTTTCTTTTATCTTCAGATCTTACGGAATTAGTCTCCGGAGAAATATTATTGTACGGTGAGTTTTTGTCTGGTTTTTTGGCCATAGAATGTTATCGTATAGACAGATAAAACTATTTAGAGCTATAGTCAAATTATCTCGGTTTAAACATATGCACCAGTTAACCTTAATAGTTAAAATTTGTTGTTACGGTTTACTTAATTATTTATTGTTCAGGTTTTTTTTTTCAGTGTATTCTTAAGTTTGGTATGTCTTATCAATTTACTTCATTTTCTTTTTATTTATGCTGTTCAGATTTATTGTATTGAGGTATCTTAAGTTTGCTGCCTAATATAACTTCCTTTAATTTTTTATCGTATTATTTATATCATGTTTCTATCTTTATTACGTAATGTGATTTTGCTTCTGTATAATAAAATTCAGATATCCTTCGAAAAAAATCCTATCAGCCTAATTTAATATATCAGTTACTTCCATGGACCCACTTTATTGAGATTTAATTTCTGCATAAAATGTTAGAAAGATGGCTGGTTTATTACTTATATTATACTTTGCTGCCATTTGCTGCCTTTGCTGCCATCTGGGGCATTATGCAAGACAACTACACGAAAATGTGAAAAAACTGATTGTGATATGTCTCTTATCAGAAGTTGTTTATAAAATGATTTGGGCTGCGTTAGCCTAGTGGTAAGGTTTCGGCTTCGGAACTGGAGGTTTTCAGGTTCGAGACCCGATTCCTCGGAAAAACCATCGTGTAAGTTGATCTAGTGCACGTTAAATCCTTCGGGGTCAAATATCTTCCTGCTGGTGTGCTGTAGAAGTCTAGAGGGGTGGGGTCTGCTGAGTTGTCATCCGCGTCATCTGAGCGTAGTTCAGAATTACGAGATCCATCCTAAAATAGCCCTAGTGGTTGCTTCAAAACGGGGCGTTAATATAACTAAATTAAACTTAAAACGTGACACGAAAGCGTAAATGCTGCGAGATAGATGTATAAAATTTGTTTAGTTTTTGTGTCATTAAAATTGTAACGTTCCGCAATTCTTGGATAGTTTATCTGTGATAATATTGGATAGATAATTAAGCCTGGTGCTTGGATAGATAATTGTGATAGATTATCTGTCGTACGTCTGTTCATGCATGAGCACATACAATAAACTTTTAAAAGCGGAACAAATTCGATGCATTAATTTTAATATGTGATATTATACAGCAAAGTTGTTGATTATCATCAGTTCTCCGGATATAATTAATCTTCGAGAAAAATATTATTTTTACAATACAACGAAGATAAACATAAGAAGGGGGGGCATATTGTGAAAATATGCTAGAAAATCCATGCGGAAAACTCCTATCTATTTTCTAGATATTTTAGCATAATTTCTAATAAGCATTCAATTCTGACACTCCATTTTTCACTTGCACTTCTGAATTTCAAAAAATTATAGATTAAAATTATCTGGAAATTGTACAAAATTGTGAAAACGTATTTATTGCAAAGGCACGATATACTTTAATATTCTGCATATTTGATATATATTATTATTATTATTATTTTTTTTTTTTTTGCTAAGAATAAAAATCTTTCTTGTATAAATAAAAAAAAATGTTTTCTCTGTATTTCTTGCACGAATATCATCGTATGGGAGCCGTGAAACGAAGTTTATGAATATTTGAAATATATTGCAACAGTACATGGGAATGCACTTTTGAAATCATTTTATTTTATTTTAGTAGACTGAAAAATACTTTCAAAACTTCCATATA
>JAPMOR010000331.1:903433-984355 GCA_026543865.1 Argiope aurantia
ATATATATATATATATTCGATAAGAAAAATCAATGCATTTCGATTTTAATCCATAGTTTAAATACATGAAATTTATATAGTGTTGTTAAGTTTTGTATTGTCCTTTTTATTTATTCATTTCTTCATTATTATTCATTTCTTCATCCCATACAGTGATATTCCTGCAAGAAACTGTACCATAAAGAATATAAGTATTTTCGATCTGATTATAAAATAATTTACGTTATTACCGAATTTATAAATTTTTGCAGGAATTTTGGCAGGCACTTATGTATACGTATTATTAGCATTTAAGATTAAAGCTCTAGAAATACGAAGTAATTAATTGCTTACATATAGACTAGTGAAATAAATAGTTGAAAAGGCATCGAAAATTTCCAAATTTTATGAATTCTTTTAATGAAATATCTTCGGAAAGTTAATCGCACAAATTAATATTTCTTGTAAAAAAGAAATAAATAAAAAATAAAAATAATAAAAACCGCATCCACTCCGTATGAAAATGATTTTGTGCCAGCTATATAAAAGTCGTGAACAGAGGACAATAAACCAACATTTATCATTAATGTTTATTTAAAGATTTAAGCATAATAATTACTGAGTTTCGGAATGTAAGGCTCAAAAAGACCTGATTAACCCCGGAAAAAAAGAAATTAACTCAAAATTTAAATGATGCTAAAATTCCTGATGTAACAGATTTGAATTAAATTTTTATCCATAAAAGAATTTTTTAAAAATTTAATTATTTTTTTTCAGTCTTGAATTCGTTTAATATAAATTTATTTATAAAGGACTTGCAACATTTAGAAGAATGTACTTTCAAAACAATTCTTTCATAACTGTGGAGTCAATTCACGTGTCAAGCATAATTGCAATTGTCATTTAATTGTTACGAATCTGTAATATTGTATCCGTGCCAAATTAGAGTCATCACCTAAAAGAGATAATAATCAATAATCCAAACATCTCGACCTTGGCGACCAGAATGGAAGTTTTGACAAATCCAGAAATGGTTATATCTCTATTCGGAACCGAGGTTCGGAGATTCTTCTAGAAATTTCCATATACTGCCGTCAATATATAAAAGAACACAAGGATTAATTTTCTCCTTGAAATGTTATCACATTGCACTCTGGTATGCTGATCGCTTTTTATGTTTTTTTTTAATTATGATTTCCTGTCAGAATGTGTGTTGATTTTCGCTACTGTTACTATTTTTTAGATACATCCGTTGTATTTCTATTACTTGTGCTTAATGAATTTCTAGGAATAAAGTTTGTTATGCCATTACCCAACTTGTATTAAATTCACTTTACACCCACCAGACGATTGCGGTCTCTTTGTCCCTCTGCTTGGATTATGTGTCGTTGCTTAGTATTAAAAGCAGCGAATTAAAAATATTGCATAAAATTGCATTGTATTGCATAAAATAGGTGTATTTGTTTTACATCGAGTAAGCGTGAATTGGCTTCATTTCTGCATAAATTCGCTCTAAATTTCGCCGTAGTTTGCTTTACTAATTAAAAGAAATTGATTATAAGCCCCCCCCCCCCCCTCCTTTTTTTTCTTTCTTCTATTAACTATTTTCTTATATGTGAAATTAATTTGATTAGATTGTTCATTTTTCTTCACTTGTCTTTTAAATCTTCTTCATTTAAGGTAATTAATGAAATCTACAGTTATGAATTAAATTTAATAAATCAATTATACCAAGTCATTATTTTATCTAGAAACGATTTAATTGAAGGGGAGGTTAGACAGAAATATCTTGATTTAAGTTATTATTTGAACACCAGATACATTTAACATTTACTTTTTATTTTTTATAAATTGTTTAAATAATCTCAAAATATCTCATTTATCTGGGGTTTTTTATAATTATATTCTAAAGGTGTTTTTTTTTCTCCTTGTTTTGTGTAACGAATTCAACCAGAAAAAGAATTTTTCATTATTAACTCCATTAATTCGCGTATTATCTATGTTTTATTTAACGTCTTCTATGTTTGTGTGATAACAACAGAAATTTTTTTGTTAAATCTTTCTTTTGTGTAAATACCAATCGAAACGCCTGAAGAATCAAAATGAACTGCATGAATAAATATATTTATATTAATCTCTTTCTATTTAAAATAAATTTTAAATGGAGGATATTTTTTAAATTTCAAGCATTCCTTTTGTTCGAATTTGTTTTCATTATGTTTTAGATTGTATAGTGATGAAAGAGAAAACAAACACCGTTGTTGCTTCTTTACCAAACACGATTCATAGTCTATAAACGAGGCTGAGAAATGAATTAAATTATTTCGTTGTACATAATTTTACTGTAAGGAAGTGATGTTTCAGTATAAAGTACTCCTAGTAAAACTTTAAAAAGCACCGCAGCATTGTATTTCATTATCGAGCGAGACGAATTAATTACGTGAGAGTTTTTTCAGCCGCTTTGCTACATTTGAATGAGAGAGATTATTCTTCCTCACGTAGTCTTTGTATTGATAAAATAAAATTTTCTTTTTATAGTTCTTGTAAAAAAATGAAACAATTGGCATTCAATTTTTTTACTTTTTTACGAGTTTTAGTTGTATTATTGTTAGGCTTTATTTTTCATATTTTTGCGTTATTAAAAATACATCTTCTCACGGTGATCGTTTTAATTAATGAGTCTGTGCCCTGTTAGACAATTTTGATTCAACATTATTCTATATCTCAGTGTTGAGTAATATTATCATTTTTAATAAAATTAAAACAAGACGTCTTTAGCTCTTTTAAATATTTATTTATGCATAAAATTTGGTATTCACGTAACATTAACCTAAAACATTTTGAAAAGATAAATATTTGAATTATCACTTAATAATTAGCACAAATTTATTCTCAGTATTTAAGTAAATGTTTGCTGACAGATTCGTCACAGTTTTCGCACCACAATAACTGGTATTTTTGATAATATATAGTCCTGTCCAGATTGTGGTGCAAGCATCACAATCTGGTCAAAAGTGTTAATTAAACATGCAGTAAACTCATATGGCGCAGAGTTACGTGACAAACGTAATTGCGTGTCATCAAATATTTGATTATATGTTGCATTACACTATTCTGAAGCCCAACAGATTCAAATTTTAATTTGGCATTTAATGTGTATCATGTGGAAAATGAATTTATCTCATGATGAAGAAATCACTAATTATAGCTGGGAAAAAAAAATCCGTTCAGAAGGATTATTGAGAGGAAATAATTTTAAATTATCGGATTTTTATTTTCCATTTTGTAATCTATATTTAATGTGTTTAGTTACTTATTTATTTCAAATGATTGAAAAAAAATGCCAGAATGCATACAGATTAAAGAGAATTAAACACATTACAAATACAAGCTTTTTCTAAAGGTATATTTAATTTTTGAAAAAGCTTTAATTATTTATATTTTAACAATTATTATATTCATTGAAAATAATTCTGAATTGTATTTAATTTAAAAAAAAACTATTTTAACTCATCATTTTCCAGTCTTTCACTTTATTTATTTTGAATTCAATTTTTATGACCGTCCAATTTAAATTTTAAAATGGAATTGTTTTTAATATTTGATCACAGTTCTGAAAAAAAATCTACAAAAACAGAATGCCACGTGATAAGATCATGTAAAATTACCAAAATTAAAATAAACATATTAGATGATGATATTGTAAAATCTATTGAAAATAACGATAAAGCAACATTGAAGCCTAATAAACTGTTATCAAAAAGAAGACGTTAAAGGAAAAAAACGGAAAATTCTTTCTTAAAACTTTACAATATCTTTTCAGAATTATTATTATTATTATTTTTGAGTGAGACAATTTTTCTACTTTACTCCAATCCGTGCCTCAGTTAAATTATTTCTACCTTTAAATAATTTCCAAAGCTACTTCCTGGCTTTTTTTTTTTTTTTTATGAAACACAAATTCTGCCTATGTTTTAAAATATTTAGACAACATTTGTTGCGATAATACTCTTCAGAAAATGAAAGACATCATCTCATGCATCAACTCTCATTAAAATATTTACTATCGTTTTCAATTTTACTGATTTCTGTAGTCTATAAAAGCATCATAATCTACATCATCTGTTCTTTAAATCTTAAAAATTCATGTACCCTTAAATTCACTGAAGAGCTCTAAATAACTGATAACGAGATATTGAAGAGCTCTAAGTTAAAGTACATACTCAGTAGGTGCCTTGAGCATGACACCTGCCGGAGATGAGTATTTGATGCTGATGGAAGCGCATTGATTTGGGAGGGAATTGTTTTGCAGGAGCTTAATTAGAGATAACACCTGGCGCGTCGTTCTTGTGCCAATAAGATTGCTTTATGAAAGACGGCCGAAAGTGATTTTCTGTCACATTCTGAGTTAGGTACAGGATTTGGTAGAACAGTAAAGAAAATTTATTGGTTCCTTTTTTCCTTTCCTGTTATTTTTCATGATCGTAGAATTGTATACTTATCCTTTAAAAAAAATCATATATCTCAATGATTCTTATCCATGTATATGTGTTGAATTCTGTTTTTTGAGCCAAATTTACTATTTAAAATATAGTGAAGAAAAAGAAAAAAATATTTATTATTAAATGTTTATAAATATGATAACGATTTGAATAAGCCACTGATACTAAATTTCTTCAAAATTAATGTATACACAAACTCAGTTAAACATTCATAGTGAAAAGATATTTCTGATTATAAGCTTGAGGTCTAAGGTACTGCATGGAAGAAACCTAACTTAAGTGAAGCCGTAGATTGGAGCAGTAAGCAACGCAAAAAATATATCATGCGCAAAAAGTCGGTTCTTTTATATATATATTATCTATAGATTGAAAAGTTGTTTGTTCATCTTTTTTTCTTTCGACACAAAACTCTTGTTTGCATATTGCGCGGTTGTTGTTGTTGTTTTCTTCCGACTTGTTGCTCCCATGTTGTTTGAGACATACTAATAATTTTGGAAATAGATAAAAGATGTTAATTATACATTCAAAAATCTTATCACGACCCACAGTTTGGGGAATTCCTCATTTTGAATATTTTTGCGTATTAGAAAATATTATTTAGTTTTTATATTTTACTCACTCAGAATATTTTATGGGAATTGTTTATGTTTAATTTAATCTTCGATTTATGTATGTTTTTATTTAGTTTACGAATTTAATGCTTAATATTACATTTAGTTTTTATAGAAGTGGAGATGAGTAAACAAGAGTAGGAAAGAAATTTCATAATTATTAGCAAATTTATTTCGTAACATTAGCATAAAATATAATATAAAAGGAAGAGTGGAATTAAAAATAGATTCAAATTTTCAATAACATAAATTTGATCATAAACATAAACTCATTCATGTAAATTTATTTATTAATTTCATTCATAATAATTTGCTATATTTCGCGAAGAACTTTTCCATTCATAACTTAAATCACAACTTTTATCTTGTGCATTAATTTTTTTTATCATCTATTTAGAAAATATTTTTTTCTATTTCGTATTTCCAAGAAAAACTGTATTTTCTAGTTGGTGGGGGAGAACTGTATGTTCTAAAAAAGTGGACCATTTTTTTTAAAATTACTTGACAAAACACAGTATTTAAAACTAAATTAAACAATGCTACCTTACTTAATGATTATTAGATTTTTCACAGATTTCATTTATAAAAACAGGGAATGGTTATACAATTACCCTTGTGTTGGTTATTTTACATAATATATTATCTAATTTACGAAGGCAAAAAAACATTACTGAATTTATTTTTGATTAATTTTTGTTTTTTTAAAAATAAATACGTCAAAAACGATAAAAAAAAATGTATGACCTTTATTCAGTTCATCGAATTTATGGTCCGCTGACTATTGTTAATGCTTCGGAACTAAATGAGGAAATAATTTTTTTTAAAGTTTCATTTTGAGTTATTTTTCAAATAACTCAATAAATCAATTTCTCTTCATGTTTTGAAGTTTTATGCGCGGATAGAAAAATCTGGAACACCGCAAGGCCATTAACTTAACTTTCATTTTATTTCTGATTTATTTTTCTAAAATGTAATTTATATGGATTCTCGTGGTTATTTATTGTCGTTTCGATTCGATGTTATGTTATGCAGCGTTTTTTTTTAATGCATTTTTCTTCTGTTATGAAAAATGAGGTTGAGTTGTTGAAACCGTGCGATTTTTTTCTTCTTTACTTTCAATTTAAATATGTAGAAATTTTGCTTTGAAAATCAAATACCGAATCAAGTACTTTTAAAAGTATTAAAAAAAATTTATGTATTTCCTTATTTTTTTAAAGAAAAAAATTTTCTGGTCATGAATATGAATTCGTCTGAAAACTACTAGACAACTTAAGCTTAAGTAAGTTTTCGTATGTTAGTAATTTTTTATATGATTTTTAAAAGATTCCATGTATTACGGCCAAAAGTTTTATGTTATTTTCCTTGATGTATGCTTCTTTTATACTTGTTACTTTACCGAGTTGGAACTTTTCTTGATGGATGTTTCTTTATACTTATTACTTTACCGACTTTGAAATATTCTTCAAACTTTTTGAAATTTAAACGTTATGAATGTTTTTCTAAGATATTAATTTGTCCATTTTATGCATATATTTGGAATTCAAAAGGATTTTTGAATTATAAAAAAAATTATTGTAATAAAGGATTTTATATTTTAAAATATAACAATTTCAAAATAGTCTGAGGAGTTGGCACAATTTTCTTCTAGTGAAAATACGTAAATTATGATTAACTATAGTACATGACTAATGGTGTCAGGTAATTTCAAAGGAGAAAACGATGAGCAAATTGCATTTGTGCGCAAAAAATCATATTTAACGTTTCTAATTTGATATTTATAATTTTACAAATTTTTAATATTTTCCTAAGCTGTTAATATCTTAATAAGCTAGAGAGTTTTACAGATATTTTAACGGATACCAAGTCCTTGGCGGCAAACTTGGAAAAGAATTTGGTGGACAAGATGAGAGCTCTAGAAATACAAAAATCACGTTGATATCTTTGTTAGGCTCCGAGTTTCAGAAATCCTTTTAGATTTTTCGATGCTCTTTCTGGAAACCTATTCAGAACGAGAAATTCGCCCTAAAATGCATGACTTTTCATTTTTTACGAGAAAAAAACCTGTGATTTGAATAGCTGCATATAATTTATAAAAATTATTTTTAAAAATTTTAGTTTATTTTTCTGGAGAAATTTTAACAAAACAATAGAAATGTGCCAATTGGCTGCATTGTGAATTAAACTATATCTCAGGGACATAAATCACGTTATAACAATTCTGCAATAAAAATTAAAGTCCCTTTTTACCAATATATTTTTTACAATGAAAATAAACAGACACCTTGGTATTTTTCTAAGTTTTTCAGTTTAATTCTAATTCCAGTTTCGGTATTGTCATTATTCGCTATATATCGGTATTTTCTACACATGCTATCAAAACGCATTAAAAAAAAAGATTTCCAATCACTCATTGTTTGCCGTTTGAAACAGTCATGTAAAGATTATAAGTGGAAATAAAAATGTGTAGCCTGTCTCCAAATGGCTATATGATGCATTGAAGGGTAAAAGCAAGTCACGTGAATTTTCTTTTTGGTGTGTGATCACTGAGCAAGCTTTCTAGCTGCAAACTCAGTATTATTGAACTATGCTGTTATTTAATTTGCGATTTGTTGCTTACGTGTCTTATATTTATGTCTGAAAGTACTGCGTTTCTCCTATATTTAGCTATCTGTGTTTTGTGTTTTCTTATGGAATAAAACGGTGCTATCACTTATCGAACATGTTGAACTTCTCATCATACATCTTTTGAATGGATTTTCGATAGTAATAGAAAGCATAACAAACGTAAATGTCGTTGAGAGCTCTAGAATGTTTTAATACTCTCAGAAAAAAAAAATTTCCGAGGCATATAATCAGTTTTTTCCCGTGAATCCCATCTAGAAATTGGTTCTTACAAATTTCAGGTTGTCCAATGTTTTACTTATTTCGATTCTATAGTTACTGATGACAATAGCATATTCAAGGAGATTCAAGGTCGTCTAATGAATCCAAATAAAGCCTTTTACGGACTAAAAAGATTTCTGAAATCCTCACTACTATCAATAAATACAAAATTTTTACTATATAAAACCTTAATTAGATCAATACTTGCCAATGGCTCAGAGACCTGGACCCTGACCAAAGTTGGAGAAAGCAAAATAGCCATTTTCGAAAGGAAATTTCTGCGAGTCATTCTTGGTGGGATAGAAATCAACAATGTTTGTAGAAGATATAATTTAGAGCTATGTAAAATCTATAGAGAGCCAGATATTATAAAGTTTATAAAAATAAATCGGGTGAACTGGGCGGCTCATATATTTAGAATGGATAGTGATTCTATATTAAAAGAAAAATACATAAACCACTAACAAGTAGGAAAAGGGGTAGACCCAAAATGAGATGGATGGACTCAGTGAAGACAGACTTCCTGGCTATCCAAAAAAGAAACTGGTGCACAAGTGTCAAAAATAGAATGCGGTGGAACAGAATTCAGTGGGAGGCACTGGCTGTCTAACCAAATATGATTATGATGATGATAATCATTTTTTTTTGAGTTTCCCTAGGATGGATGGACCACGACATTTAACTTAATAAGGAAACACTTTCATGGCTGAGCTGTAACGGTACATTATTCGTTCTAATATTCTTAAAAAGTAATAAAAAAAAATAAGAACGATCGTACATTCTTATTCCAAAAATTAATTAATATTTTTTAATATTATCATTTAATACTTTTTGATAATAGTATTAGATTTTTTTTTGTTATTCGAAATGCTTATTTATTTTAATTGTGTTATTTCTCATTGCGTTTGCATAAATTAATTTGTAACATTCTCGTTTCAGAGCTATGTCTGTTATAACATTTCCGCAGCGGATATTCAAAAGGGGATATGCAATCCGCTCCTTTCTTGAATAATATATATCAGTGTCTCTTAAGCTTTTAAGGACTGTATATGTGTGTGTATTCTATGCTATAAGCAAATCCTTTTGTTAAATTATTCTGCCTTATTAATGTCCGGACCAAGACAAAATATTTTGTGCTTTCACTTAAAATAGTTAAATTATTAAATTTGACTAAATAAGTGCCGCGCATGATATGATAAATAATGAATATCCAAATTAATTGTTTTGCACCGAAGATTTACTAGAAATTGGAAGAATGACTGATTGTTTGTGTTGGTATCGAAATATATATATAGTCGAAAATGCATAAAGCGACGGATGCATTGCATGACAATAATGTAACAAATTGATTTTAGTAATGGAATTAATTACAGTGGTTTATTTCTGATTTTATTTATTATTTGCCTACATACTACACAATTCTTGATTTTTATTTCCATGGCTACCAACTTTCTCTTTTTTCAACTATTTTCGAATAATTTAGGAATTACAAAAAAAAATGTAACTTATTTTTATAATTTTTTTTTTGAAAATGGACGTTTTTTACTGGTAATAATTTTTTTATAGAAATTAGTGCTTCTTAATAATTTTATTTACAAAATGAATTTTTTGCTGCATTCCTTATTTTCAATCTCATTTATAATAAATATTTCTTTATAAATGAATAATTTATAAAGAATTCGAAATAATATGAAATATTTTAACTATATCTTGTTGTAAAAATAAAATCATGAAATGTAGATCTAAGATATGTAGATGAAGATTTAATGTAGATTTAAGAATATCGTTATCTTTATCTAATATATTCTTAATTGCATTAACAGTCTTTTCTTCATCGGAAATGTACTCAATAAAATCTCGATTATATGAGTTGACATGGATAGTAATAATCTCGAATAATCGAATATTTGAATAATAAGAGACATTTTAAGTCCTGATTCCTTTACTTTCATCAAAATGTTGATAATGTTTGTGTGCGTCTCTCTTGGGGAATTAGACTATGCACCTCGGAGCAATTGTTTTGCAATTTTAACTAAATATTAAACTATATTTTCAATGGGTTTTTTACTTGCTGTAACGTTCAAAAATATTGCAGTCCAAAAATGTTTTTTGCATTATATTAAAATTCAAAAAATCATCTTGTCAGTAATGTTAATTTTTTGCCTATAATTTTTGCTATATTACATCAATTTTTTTAAAATTTGTTTAAGCATATTTTACAATTAGAATATAAAAATTTTAACGAATATCAAAATTACGAAATGTAATGGAAAAAAAATAATTTGAATTGCTATCGATATTATACATACAAAATATGTAAGTTAAACCTTTATTTTCAACACAAATCATTCTTGGCAAAGCAGATTTTAAGAAAGCAAATGATATATTTACTTAATTCTGAGAGGAAATAAAAGATTTACATTTATACTTAAAATAGTGTTAACTTGAAGAAAAGCGCCATATTCTATAATGCATCAGATTAGAAATTAGGTTACCTTTTAAAATAGTTCGAAATAGTAATTTTTTCACAAATTTTAGAATAGATGTCCGAAAATAAAGAAAATGCATACTAAAACAAATAAATTGGCGTGAATTGCAAGTGAAGCGTAAAAATATTTTGCTGAAGAATTCATTATACCCGTTCAAGTTACATAAAATATTTAATTAAAAATTTTAGCAATCTTTAATCCCGGCGAACCATTTAGTCGCCAAAGGCAGCTAGTATTAATAATTCTTTACAAAATTCGAGCATTTATTCAATTTTAACGGCTGGAAAGCAATTTTATTTTTTGTCATGAATTTAATGTTATGCATAGTCGAAAACAGAATGATAGTCTGAATTATTGTTGACTGCTTATAAGAATATCTATATTTAACTAGTTAATATACCCGACTTTATTCGAGATTAAAATATTTTCATGTAATTTATTTTTAATGTAAAAACAACATTCATATAAATATATTTCACAAAATTCTTTTTTCGTCTGAAATGTGTTTAATTAAAATGAGTGTATCAACTCTACCAGACGATTTTTTAAAACATCAATAGTTGTTTTTCTAATCTATCCTCCTATACACTTCGCGATTGCAATATTACTTATTTAATGCTACGTAGAAGACGCCAATAAACATTTAGTTAGTTTTTTTAAAAAAAAGAATCCATTTTTAAATCTTAATAACTTTAAACTTAATTCTTTTTTTAAAAAAAATAAAAAAAAATATCAGAAATATTTTATATATATATATATATATATATATTGTATTACAAAGTTTCATTATTGTCTAGCAATGGAATACGTATTAATTTCCTTATTTCCGAATCGTCTGTATCTAGTCAATTACTTATTAAATTTTGAAAAAATAATAAAAATTATTTAACAGAAATTAATTTAATTCATTTGAAAAAATTTGAATTTTTACGATAGTATATAAATGTGCGATAATTTGCTCTGAAATTACTGTGGAAAAACATCTTAGCTTCAATTAATTTCTAATTAACTGAATATTTGATTAAACTAAGCACTTTGAAAATGCTACAGTATATTTTCATTTTTTTAATAATAAATGAACTAGGTTAAAATCGACTAGATTATTTAAAAGAAGACGAGGAATACACATACAAAGCCATAATTTATTTTATTTATATTTAAGATTTTGAGTAATCTGCATTCTTTTCTCTTTACTAGTTACAATGAATAAGCATCGCATTTGTAACTTACTTTTATTCCTTCATGATTTAACAATTTTAAATCTCCTCTATCCAGTTTATTTACAGTTCCTAATTCGAAAATTGATGAACTGGACGCTTCAGTTTCTAATCAAGGCTCATTGTGGAATTCCTGCGTTTGCGAATCAAATCATGCGGTAATTCGCGTGTGATGAGTCCTGACACACAAAGGGCCATTATAATAAACAGGAGCATAATCAAACAAATGTCGTTAATTATACATTCGGCCATTGTCTCGGAGCAGGATACCCCACTTAAAAATGCACTCCAGCACTGAAAGAGTCGATAGTGAAAACTAGTTCCTATCGGATATTCATTCTTTTCAAGTGTCCCCTTTCGTTTTCGTCGCTCTGATCATTTCGAGTTTTCTTTTTTTCTTTTTTGGCATTCAAATTGGAGAGTAATAATTTTCAAATGAATTGCTTTTCTGTTTGGCTTGCTGATGTCTTTAGAATCGGTTGGGGATAATGAGTTTGCCTCTCCAGCCCCAACTTGTTTGTTTGCAGCGCGTATGTGAAACCCCAAAAGTGATTCTTTTGTAGGAAATCTTTTCACTGTGGTTGTCGGCAAGGGTGAGTTATGATAGTTAATTGCTTTTTGAAGTTTTAATTTTGAATTGTTGTTTGGTCTAGATATACTACTGACTTGGTTAATAGAAATAACTGAATCTTTGACGAAACTTTTTATTTATTTTTTGCCAGTTTTGAAATCTTTTGTAATAAGAATCATGCCTTAAAAACGATTTTGTTGTTGCTGCTATTATAATTTTTAAAATTCGATGTCGTGCGTCTTGACTTTAGTATCTCCGTAAATTGTGAGTACTCAAAGCAGACTGTGTTAAAGCCATCGGTCTTACGTTATGCATCGTTATTATTTATTTTTTACTTTCTCGTATACGTAGTATGAAGAAAGTATAGTAATTGTCAAAAAAAATTCGAACTCGAGATTTTGACGAATCGCCACGTTTTAGACCTCCCCGAGTTCGTAAAACACATATTTGGAAAATATCCATCCGTCAGTCTGTCTGCGAGAGAGATAACTCAAAAAAGAGCTAGACAGATGAAATTTGGTAAACGATTTTTTTTTTCCCACCAAGTTGTTGATTTCAATCAAATTTTGAACAAAATCCGTTCCGAGAAAGTCTGCCTGTCCGGCTATTCGAATATATGTCAATATAATAATAACAAAACGAAGAGAGCTAGATAGATACAATTTGGCACAGACATTTAACATCGATAGTGTAAATACTATCAAATTTTAATCCAAATCCAATGAGCGGTTGACCGTCTATCGCTCTGTACTTTCAGAAATATATAAACACGATATCTCAAACACGCAATGAGTTAAATATATTAAATTTAACATTGGATTTTATAATTACAAGTAAAGCTTTTTAATAAATTTTTGTTTCAATCGATTTGAAAAAATGCATCTAAAGTACAGGTTCGATTTCCGGTTTTTAGTAACCGAATGCCAGGGCGTAGTTGTAAAATAATTCGCCAAGAATAACAGAATAGATTGTGAATAAAAATGCCTACATTCACGCAAAAGATTAGTATTTTCTAACTATTGTGCACCAGTACCATGCAAAGTGTTCTGTGGTATAATACCATTTTTAGAGAGTATGCGAGAAAGTTTTCGGGAGACCAAACCTGCTGTTTTTAAAATGGTTCTTTGTTTTCTTTTTGATAAGTGCATTCTTTTATAATTTTCCATTTTTAAATATCCGTTTCACCTTCATATCAAAACTGTAGAAATTGAAATTATAACATGTCTTGTTTTTCATTATATATTTATTTCTTTAATGTTGTTTTTGTTATATGAAAATCTTGTTTTATTTTCTATTTAATAAAAAATATCTCAGTGCATTACAATATCAGACAGAAAGCAGTCAACCAAAAGTAAGTTTTAGTTTTCATTATTGCACAGTTATTTTCACATATGTGGGTTAGCAATTATAAATAGAATTGTAAAATGTGTACAAACAAACAATATAAATTTGAACCAAATGAAGTTTACCTTTGTTAATAATGTGCATAATGTATTCTTATCAGTATATCTTATCAGTTATTTTTATAATCTTGGCAGGCTTTAAACCGAGATAAAACTTATCCAAAAATAAAATGCAACTTGTTACTAGAGGAATAAATGTTTTGTAGCAAAAGAAGCAAATTAGCACTATTCGTATTCTTAGAAAATTCTTAAGAACAATAATATGGAAATGTTA
Organism: Argiope aurantia; assembly: GCA_026543865.1. Lineage (NCBI taxonomy): Eukaryota > Metazoa > Arthropoda > Arachnida > Araneae > Araneidae > Argiope > Argiope aurantia. Next base: position 917,363 of record JAPMOR010000331.1, read on the forward strand.
GTTATTCTTTATGTTGAAAGAAATCTTATTCATGAAACATTCTACATTTGTTTTATGCGCCATATACTTAGAGACAGTATTTTTTTATGATTATTACTTTTTCATCGTCGCTTGAAATTATGAATAATTAAATTGCCGTTATTATAAGCGAAAGAAAATTTATATAACAAAAGAACCATGTTATCACTATCCATATTTTTAATAAACAATATTCTAATGAAAATCATCTTAAGAGCAATAACATGAAAGTATATATTGTTGTTTTGCTACTAAATACTTACAGAAGCTTTTTAAACACCACTTGAATTTTTGATGACTTATTATAACCGAAAGAATTATTTTTATATAGAGATTGTTATTTTTAAAACACCTCTTTAACTTTTGGACTATTAAATTTTCGATGGCTCTTTCAATTGAATATTTGATAAGTCTTATTTTTGACTCATATTATAAGTGAAAAATTTATGTATGTCAAAAGATGCATGTTGATACTAATCTTTTTTTGTTCTTAGAATAAAATGTTATAATGAAAATAATTTAAATAATATTAACATAGGAGTGTTAGTTATTCCTTATCTTGAACGAAATCTGATTCATAAAACTCTTCCTACAAACATTGTATGTGCCGTGCATTTTGATTTCGTTTTTAATTGCCACGATTCGTGTTAAGTTTAAAATTCGTTTGACATTTCTTAATTGCTTACTTTGCCTCATGTTAATCTGCATTTAACTTAGTTGCACGTTAATTCGTAATGCTCAACGTTTTGATTTAAATTAAATCTATATCGATATTGAGAAATTTTTTGGGCTCCACTCCATAGCATTAACTAAATAATCAATTTCTTGTTTATCGCATATCCTTTCTCTATCAAATAAACTGAATGTAGTTCCTGATAGATCTCAGGCGCAATTCTCAACACAACAAAAGGAACTGGGAAATGCTTTTAAGAAACAAAGCCGAAAATTTCTAATCGAAAATTTCCGAAAACAATCGATTTTAATTTATTTCCGAAATCTTATCCAAACTTCTGCAGTCGCTATAATTTTGTTTCATGAACGCACCTTTAAGTTTCAACAGATATTTATTATATTAGTATGCTCGATAATAAGTGCATCACTTCCTTGAAATTAATGATTCCGCATCTTCTATTTACCCTCCCAAGTTTTCAATTTTCACTATCGATATGCCTTTTCCTTCAACCGTTATCGTTATAAAAGCTTCGAGATAGCGAATTCTAAAGCTTACGTATTGATTTCTTGTGCCTGTTCTTTGTTAAATTAAAGTTTTTCACTTTTATTTCATGCGTCGTGTTTTGCGTACTTATTTTATAGTTTTTGTGGGCTTTTCTTTTCTTTTTTTATGTTCTCTCAAAGTTTGTAATCTCTTTTTGGCATCGTTTCTTAAGTGTTATTTGAAATTGGATTCTGCAAAGTAATGGAGTTCTTTTTTGAGATCATTCTCTATTCACTTCGCTTCTTTTTTAGCTTTATTTTGATTTTGAAAGTTGGGCATTAATTGTGGTAGCGTATTATTTCTGTTTCGAATCTTTGCAATTTTAATTTTTAACTTAAAAACATGAATGGGAGTTCTATAATAAGTTTAGTTTCTTTTAAATTATTCTTCTGCAAGTTCTTGCTCTCATGAATAAATCTTATGCTTGTTCCTTTCATTTTTTCCACTAGAAACTCTCCGAAAAATACATTACAATATCTTATCGTTTCGGTGCTTCTGAAGCTTTAGAAAGATCTTTTAACCATTTTCGTCTTAAATACAATATTTTACTCAGAATTATTCATGGTTAAAAGTAAATCCTGTTCAAATTTAAATAGTACTTCTTAGTGCCAGATTGAAAGTATATAATTGAAATCTGCTATCGGAAATTCTAAGTTATCATGTGAGAACAAACCGGTTTGAAACAATCACGTGACTATCAAATTAATCATGCGTTTGATATTTAATTTTTTTTTATTTCATCTCAAAATCGGCCAAGCTTCAAAACTTTTCTTCAAAGCTTTTTTTTTTAAATCTGATTTATATTGGTTTGAAATGATCACTATTGTATTATGCAATAGTCACATATGCGTTAATTTTTAGAAAAGCGATGGGGTTTTTTTTTCCAATTTTTTTCCATTTATATATGTAGGCTGTTTGTGGGCGTTTTAACACATAAAGGATGAGATGGCCAACTGATGATAAAATGACTATATTCTGAATTTAGTTACAAGATTAATAGATGATGGACGGAACAGGAACAATACAAATACTGGAACAACACGAACACTGAAGTAAACAAAGTTAATTAAGACACGTCGTCTTCTTTCGAGTTATAGAACGTTACGGCTATCGTCTACAGTGGCATCGTCAAAACACGTCTTCTTTCTAGTTATGCAACGAACGTCTTTCACCGCGGCCTATTCTGAACTGGCGGCTACAGTACTTTTGCCCCTAGAGGCGCTGGTTTTGGCGCGCTGTCATGACGGCACCACACACACACACACACACACATATATATATATATATATGCACCTTTTAATATCCCTTCCTCTCTGTTTCGTGTTGTTTCCCGTTTTCTTTTTTGTGCTTCTTTGGGCGATAACTTTTTACAACACATGTCCTTTATTGACCGGACAGGAGAATCGAGTACCTGGCGGACAATTTTTTGTTGGCGATACATCGCCAAATGTGATAATCTTCTTGATCATTTTGTGATAATTTTCTGCCCATATATTTTGAGGCTTCAAAAACCTCAAACCAAAACAACATTATGTTCTCACATAATAATAATAATAATTTTTTTAAAAAAGCCGTTGTCCATGTGATTGAATGCCATATGCACTAAATATATTACTTAAATGGACTTATAAAAGGCCCCATATATCAAATAGCTTAGGATCTCATCAGGCCTAAATCCTGCAGTGATGTAAATACATTAGAATAATATTCAAGACTGTGTAATATCGTATAATAATACTTTGTACTGTCAACGTGATGCGTCTATATCTGTAATATTGCTTGTCAACAAAGGGAAATAACTGCTATATTTTCGTTTCAATTATTCAATAGGAACGGGGTTTCCTCTTTTTCCATAAATATTTGTCTTGCGTTTTCACGTGTTTTATATCAGCATGTAATGAAAATAATATGTTCTTTATGTTCTATGTCTCCGTAATGTGATAGGATTTTTCTTTGGCAGCTTCTGTAATCGATAAGTGTCTTGATATGTTCGCAAACAAAACCATATTCATCTAGTCAACTTTTAGTTTCCTGTATTCATAACTTATATAAAGAGAGAGAGTAATTTATATATAGAGAATAATTTGATTCCTTTTATGCATATAGTGTTTCAGAATACGCCTAAATCCGTCTTCTCATGATCCTCTGATATTCTTACAAAAAGAGCACTCTAAAAATTGAATTTTACTTTGTTAGTACGATCTTAACGGTTTTAATAGCATTTTATAAATTTACTTTTACCGGTAATGAAAAATAGGAGAAAACATCATAGGATATCACTTCATGGTTTTGTCGATTTTTAAATTATACATCCTATGTGCAGAATACAATAACTAAATTCTCAGCCTAGGATTTTACCATTGAAATTTATAACGCCTTACAGAAAAGTATTTTATCTTTCATTATTTGCAGAACGATACAAAATTTAATTGAACAATTTATGAGTTCCAACAGAAATATATTTTTACACAATGGAATATTTAAAAAAAAAAAAAAAAACATCTTGAACAGTGCATTTGAATCTGAATCGAACATTTAAAATAGAGTTTCGAAAATTTTAATCAATTTAAAGTAACAGGAAACCTCAAAAGAATCTTAAATTTAAAAGAAAATATCAATAAATTGAATAAAATCTTACATAAATATCACTCTTTTCCATATTTTGAATATTTTGAACTTAGTTTACAACTTTGTCCGCCGCAATGTTGGCTATTTCAGCAACACTACGCACGTGCAAAGGAACATGGTTTGTATTTAATAAAATAATAATAATAAAACCTTTATTTAAATCTTTTTTTATGCTTCATAGTGTTTGTGAATAAAATTTTTAAAAAATTATCTAATAAAACTATACCGTGCAAAAAATGTAAACCTTTCAATTTTATAATTTAAATTTTAGCTTTTATTAATTAATATATTCTTTTTTATTATTTACATAATTCATTTTAACTTAAAATTTTTTTTAATTCATTTAAAAAAATTTTGTTTAATTTTATTTTACTAGTATATAAAAAAATAAGAGTTTAGTTGTCAAATTGCAAAAAAAAAAAAGATATTTATTATATTATTTATAATATTTGATTCTGTTATTGTTAACATAAAATTATTTCATCTTATTTTAATAATATTTATAAAAGTAGGAATCTTGTTGTCAAGATGGAAAACAATGGTGTTTTATCTTTTATTATAATTATGTTTGTTTGAAATAACTAATAATAAATATACACGAATGTTTATTCATGTACACAGAGTGTTTAACGTTATTCATTAAATTAAATCCTCTTAATAATAAACTTTCATCTATATTATATAATTGTGCAGTCATATAGCTCAAATTCCAAATCCACTTCGCATCGCTATTCTATCAAATCAATGCTTTGAGTCCTTTTAATAACTTTAGCTTCAATAGAATTTCAGAATTACAATGGAATGAAAGCATACTTAAAGAATTGTGTTATCATATGTATACACAATTGTTAAATAGGTATGTCTATATGTTTCACTCACTCCATTCGTAAATTTAATTCAATAAAGCAGAACTTCAAATTACTCGAATTACTTACTTATGTAGTATAACCTGTTAATGCTGCAATGAATATACATATAGGGCTTTGAAAGTTTCTATTATAAAGCAGATTTTAATAATATGCTTGACTGTCGAGTTTCCGCTCTAATTAAAGTTAGTTAGTTTCAAAATTTATTGCAACTTTTACACAAAATAGGGCAGTCTACTGTCCATCATCTATTATGAAACTGACATGCTTAGTGACAGTCTATATTGAATAATTGTATTGTTTAAAGTGGTGCCTTCAATGATATAATAATTAATCTGTTATATTTTTGCTATATTTAGTTTGTTCTAATAGCTAAAGGCTTTAGCTTATAAAGCCTGATTGACATTGATATTAAAATAGACTAAATATATCACTGTCGCCAGTTCCCAAGAAAGCAAAAGGTGATGAAGTGTCTTAATTGTTTCTCTCCACCTTAAATATTTTTTTGTTACGGTTAATAATTTTATTAATAATTAAAGTGCTTTTAAGTACTTTTTCGAGTGAATATTCTTTCTGTAAATATCTCGTTGATGATTACTCTTATACTGTTATGTAAATTAATTGCCCAGTGGTTGTAAGGTGAAAGTAATTCAATCATAACGGTCAAATAATAGCGCTTTATTCCACGAAAAATGCAAAGCAGAAATAGCAAAAACACAGTACACAAATACCAGTGCTTTCAGAAATAAACACATGCAAATAACAAGAACACGATAGCGCCCAAGTTTGAGAATTTGCTTTGCGATCAACAGGAACGAATTACTTGCTCCGCCCTCTCACGTTTATATAAGCTTTCTGACAATGAACCTGTTTCAGAAAGATGTTCGAAACTCTGCTCTTAATAAAGATATCATCATAATTCTTATATTTACCAGAACCTATCCTTTTGTTGCCAAGTATATCGCCAAGGCCATGACTCGTAGATTTGTCATCCATTAAAAATGCCTTTAAATTTTTATTTCTAACTGTAAGACTAATTATGTTTGGAAGCAATATTACAGATTCTTAGCAATATTTTATTTTAGATGCTTACTTAATCTTATTTAGTTAAAAACAAGAGATAATTGCAACTCTTTACCGTTATTTCGAGAATATTACAAAATACCCAATATATCTATATATATAAAACGCTTGCGTGGACGCAAAATAAAGCCCAATTTGTTTATCGCTGTTTGGCAACACTTCAACCTCGCGGGGAACATCAACACGCGGTTTGATAAGATTTCAAGCGAACGCTATTCTTGCATCGGTTTGAAAAAATTTTAAACAAAAAATTAACGATCAAAAATCGGACAAAATTTTTTCCGATGCGTTTTAAATCGTGTCGTATCGATTTTAAAGCAAAATCATCGAAAAAGGGAAGACAGGTCGAATGAAAATGCTCAAGAATCGTTCATATGAAGACTGGGTCGTAATGAACGAGATTAAACATTTCACGGTTAAACATTATGTACGGAGCGAAGTTTCCGAACAACAGGAGCATAATTGTGAGGCTATGTCAAAACTCTTTTTTTTTTTTTTTTTTTTTTTTTTTCGCCAGGTACATTTACTGGGAAAAAGAAGTAAATTCAAATGGCAAATACACGAAATGTTGTTATGATAAAAAAAATTGTTTTTAAAAAATTTATTAAATCTACCAGAAAATATTGAAAGACTTGCTGATCAGTGATTCAGTTGAAGTAATGATGATTTTTTTTTCTCATTTGTTTCTTTGGTGGATGTATATAGTTATTTAAATGAAAGGTTATTTGCGTTTACAAAGAACTATGATGCAGGCGATTTTTGCGAGTGTACTTTTTGCTTTATATTTTTTATTTCTTTCATTGTCCCATCATATTTTGGAATAAATTGAATCAGAATATAATTTGTTGCTAGACTTAAAGTGGTTTAGTAGATGGCAAGCGAGCGAAGTGATCCGAGAGGAACTGCATTAGCAGTTCCTGGGGGTTGGAGAGCAAGTGGTAGTTTAATGTAAATTGCTTACAATTATTCAGTTGTTGTTGTTGTTTTTTCTTTTCTTGTTTTTATTACTTGAATTTAAAAATTGCTGGCTTCTTACTTCAACGAAATAAACTCATTAATATTTACGTATTACGCATTTTTTAAAAAAAAATTCTATTTTGATATAACTTAGTTAAAGGACATTTTCGAGAGCAATTTTTAAAAAATAATAACTTATTTCTATGTTTAATTTTTATAAAATTTTAATATTTTAAGGAATTAGAGGGATGATCGATAAAGTTTCAATTGAATTACAGTAACTAAAATAATTTCATTAAATCAAATAATTTAAAAATGCTTACTTTTTCTAAATAGAGGTTAGTAATCTAAAAATTTAAAATTAACTTAGGAAAGATAAATTGTTTTTTTTAAAGCAAAAATTTTTTTTATAAGGATACTAACATACAAATGCAAATTTACCGTTCTTAAATTGGAAATATACGAATTCTATTTTATTACATAATGTATTTGTGATAATTTTTTTAATATTTATTTATGAGATAAATTTTTTTATTTCATTTGCATGCTTGAATTTTATGTCTAAAGCATTTAAATATTTATGAATAACAGAATGTAAGTAAAATTAAATTTGACAGAACTTAAACTTTGAGAAACAGCAGACACTATTTTTTTATATGGTAGTTTCTTTTTTAATCCGGTTTCCAAGACATCATAAGCTTTTTATCAGACACATTTACATTTACTTTTTTCTTCTCTAAAGCATGTTCACTTACTTTTTTTTTCTCCCCTTGAAGAAAATAGAGGTTGGCAGGTGAATTTTTCTGCTTTGTTACGATATTGATTTTAAAATCAGCCATGGATAAAACCATTTCCAAAATGCAAGATGGCAAATTTTTCAAAATAATTCAAATAAAATTAAAGATTTATCACGTATTTATTATATAAAAAAATCGTAGTAAAAATAATAATACTTCTATATGTAACACATCTGGACTATACCGACTTTTTTCATATATAATGTGATATTTATATTTTTTAAAATGTTACCAACAAATGGGATAATTTGAAAAAAAAATCGCTAAATCAATCTCTTATTTAATTAAAAAATTTAATTTGTAAATTTTTTCCTGAAAGAAAATCAAAAAAATTAGTTTTCCGTTTCCATTTTTTGGTGGTCATTACGATGTACTGGTACAATTATTCTTTTCTGCTTATGCTATTCAAGATTTGCTATCATTCTTATTTATTTCATAAATTGTCATCGCTTAACAGTTTCAGACGATATTTGGGTTCAAATCCTGTAATTGTCAAGATCAATCGTCTTAAGGCCCGCAGAGTAAAATGTTCAAATAATAGCAGTGAAAAATGCATGTGACTGGTGCTTATAAAATGTTGCAGGTCGAGAAGACTTCTTAAAAACACAGACTTTTATTTCTTGCGACAAACAAACATTTAATACATTATAACATATCACACCGACACAAACAACGAACACAAGTTAAAAAAAAAAAAGAATCTGAATCAATCTACGTCCAAGCATGTGCGCACACGTGCTTCCGCTCTTAGATAGAGTGAAAAAAACATTTGCATAAAACCGTCAAATAACATCTTGCATAAATAATTGGGAGCATCCTTTCATTTCATGTGATAAATCGATTCGAACGGGGTTCGAATCATCAACAGTTTGTGTTCACGCATTCGGATGGAAAGAAAAACCCAATACGAAACGAGCATCCTATTTTTGCTAACATCTAGAGTAAAAGTTATTATCAAAAACTGTAAAAAAAAACAAAAAAAACCGATGTAACTCGATTTTTAAAATTCTTACTCAAATAAAATAGTTTTGGAGTGCTTTGGTCCGAAATATTCAAATCAATATTTTCTCTAAAATATTTTGCTTCCGTTTATATATATATATAAAAATCTTGTATTCTTCTCCTGCTTTTAAAAATAGCGTTATAATAAAGAGAAAGGGCGGAAATTAATAAAAACGACTTGTCTGTGCTCTTCATATATATGTATCATATGGCCATATCTAAGAATAGGAGATAGAAATCTTTTTATCATTTGCAACTTTCTGCTCAGAATTTGAAAAAGCGATTTTTTTTTAATTCCAAGTGTATCACAATAAATTTCTATTAATTCTAAAAACAGTCATGTCAAAAAGTATTTACATCGGAATTTAATGTAAACATTTCATAAAAATTTTAAGATTTCGTTTCGGTTTATATACAGATACTTGATTTCATTCACATCGTAAATATTATTTTATACATATTAAATGAATATTAAATTTAAAATAGATGTCAGAGAACTTATTTTAACAGTGTATAAATTTATATTTATATTACAATTCATTTCGAATTCGCTCATTTTTTGTCTTATAGAATAGATTTATAATTTCCAAGAACTGTTCTTAGAATAAATACAGACTCGCGATTCTTCTTTTTGTGGAAATATTGCCAAACAGGCAACGCTCCAAGGATAATAAATCCGTTGTTAAATTATTCATTTCTGATTCTATAATTCTATACTGAAATATAATTTGAATTTAATCTGAAACGAGAGTTCATATTTTAATAAACATTGTTCATGAGCATTCAGAATTGCCTCTTAGATGTCCTTGAATATTGTCCTTTAAGAATAATTTCGCAGGACTCAAAATTAATTACATATATAAAAAAAAGAAAAAAAAAAGTCTTGAGCATCTGAATGAATGAAAATTGATTTTCCATTTTCTGAAAGAGCTTTTAAAAAAATTAGTTCTCAACTCAAATTCAGAATAGACTAGAGTCTATAATTAATTCAAAGACAGATGCTTCTCTTGAAATTCTTTTTATAACCTTGTCGTTTATTTGCGAATTACAACCTTGTCCTTTATTTTATTTTGATAAATTTCGCAAATCGGGGAAATGAGATTCGAAATTCTGATAATTAGATTTTTCAACAAACATAACAATTTTAAGAAAAATGAAGAAAAATACTAAGATAGCCTGGCGTTGAATTATTTAAACCAATCTTCCGTTGTATCTGTCTAGGCCATCTTGTATACATAGAAGGTTTTTTTTAAAAAAATTTGATTTTTAGTTATATTAGTCTTGGACTTATAGACTTGGTTTCTAAGGTATTCGACAGAAACATTTTGATTCCAAAAGTAAAATTTAAGTGGAAAAAATGCTGCTTTTTCAAATAAATTCAATCCTTACTTCTTGAAAAAGTTAGATTTTATTATTATTAAAAGTTCATCATCGGCATCTCACAATTTTGGGAACAATGACTAAGGCTTCACATAGAGTCAATTAAAATATAAGAATTGAAATAATGTAAAACGTTAATTGAAAAATAGTCATACTTTCTGGACATACCTGAAAACAAACATTTTGCTCCTATCATTTTCTTAACCTGATCAAAAGTCTCTACGAGGTCTCAAAGATCAATTGGTATCAGTCGAGTCCGATAACCGATACCGATAGAAATGTATAAGTGTACCTCATACAAAGTATGAGGTTAATATATCTCACGGCGTGCCTTGACACTAATCACGACACTTTTCTTGGCAATACGAGTTTATTATATCTTACGGATTAAATGATCGATAGCTATTTACGTATACGATATTAAATTCTGATTTAAATCTAAACTCATTTCTTGGAGCTCCTACTAACAGACACTCTTACCGGAGTCAATCACCACTCCCGTGCAATCATTCCTCTCTCTTCACTTCAACTTCTTTTGACCTTAGGGCCGGAACAACTACGTGGAAGTTAGAGGCGTGACAATCGCCAGATCTTATCTACTGGTTACGCTTGGCATGGCGATGAGATCTCAATTTAGGAACCAGAGTTATTGATTTATTAATGTATTTTTAGCCCTGACTCTTGCTTTATCGACCAATAAGGATAAAAAATTTTCCTCAATGGTGCTGCATGAATTTTTGATCAGACAAGTACTGTTCAGTTGTCGTTGTCGTCTGATTGTTGCTCAAAATTGTGCGATCTGTTCCAAAGCAATCCTGGCATTGCTTCAGAACGAGACATTACTATATAATCTAATCTAATCCATTAGTTTCTTTGACTATACCTTTTCTATTCTTCTATTCTTATCTTTGACTATGATCTGTTTAGCTGAAAAGAAATACCACAAAGATTTTGATTTCTCTTAACTCTTAAAGAAGACAGTTATTATTTGTATTCTTTTATAATGAAGCAAGAAGTTTTGTACGTATTGTAAATACTGAATAAAAAGAGTTAAAACTCTTGGGAACTGCCCTTTCGTCATTTTTTATTCCTTTGGCAGTTAGCTGAAGTCCACAACCGCATCATTTGTCTTCCGATCGAAAAATGCGCAGGACAGAAGGAAAAAAAGGAAGGCATTCCAGGTTTTTTTTTTTATTATTATTAAACTGCCGCTTTCTTCTACATTCCCCGATGGCGGCCGGATTTCAGCATTTAATTCTTGCGTGTTTCTCCTTTGTTATCGATATTTTTTTATTATTATTTTGGAAGAGCATCGTTTTAGTTCCTTTGTCTTTCCGGGTATCGGACATTGACAACTTTGTTGTTCGCTGAGAAATTCTTAGAATAGTTGCTGGAGGACTGCTGCTGTGTTCTGTCCTTGCTGTCTTAATTGGAAAAAAGTGATTTTTAATTATCATCGCTTAACTGAATTGCGTTTTGGAGGTGCTGACAGGTATTAGGGTCTTTTTTTTTTTTATCGTTTCATTTTCTGATGGCCCTTTTATCTTTTTTTAAAGACCGCTATCATTAAAACTTTAAAGGGTTTAGTGTATTTTTATTATTTGGTTTTTCACAAAAATTTGACTCGGAAGGTTTGGGTTATCTCTCAAATATTTTTAATTTAAGATAAGATTGCTTTGAACAGCTGTGTTCTTTTGAAAAATAATTTTAAAAACTTGATTCGAACAAGTTTGTAGCGTGGCGAAATTTGTTTAAAGAATACGTTATTGAAAATTATTGTATAATTTGGCAGAATTTGTTTATTCTTAGGTTTTGTATAAGTAAGTAAGCAATTTCTTATGCATTAAGATGTCGTTCATTTGTAGAACTCGTGAAATAAAAACGCTTTCTCTCTACAGTGTTCTCCCCGTTGTTGCATAAACCAAGGGAAAAAAATTAATAAATCAAATTAATTAAATCATTAAATCATTATGTTTTATATTCTGAGTGACAACAAAACAAGTTTTGTTCTTTGGTTATGTAGATAAAGATGATGCTAGTTGATTATTTATTAGATTAATGCTAAAAAATCATACTTTATATGCTGCTATTATTTTTAATAATAATTAACGGCAGCATAAAAGCCAAAGTTTGTATCTAATTTTTGAAACACATATAAACTATGAGGGAATTGATTTTCTCTGCAGGTAATAATTTTTAGCTCTGGAAATCTTTCCATGTCGAAACAGAGACTCTTTAATTAGACAGCTAAGGCATGAAAAATTTGACTATAATACTCTGATTCTCGAATTTTGAAATCCTTTTTAAATGAAGCATGCGAAGTTAAGCCGATATCTCATTTACTAATCATTTACATAATAGCACTAGGATGAGACTCTATACTCTCTTTCTTTATTATGAGATAGATGAAAATAAGCGATCAGTTTTAGGAACATTTTTTTAATTATTTTCTAAATTCCACATTTCATAAGACAAAACGAACACGAAAATACACGATACTCACTTAGAATACAATCTAATAATGGCCCACTCGAAGGATAATGGGAAATATACCTTAAGTATATTGTGTATTTATAAGGTAACACCATCTGTTGTGTCAAAACTGCAGGTAGTAGAGTTATGTAACCGCTACACTCCTAATTACCAATGATGGAATGCGGGGAGGTGGACCTATAATCTTCGCATGTCGACATCCCAATCTTCATTTAGATAACTTTGGCTTGAGAAATTGATTTTAATAACTTGATTTTGAAGCCCATATGTTTACGTGGAAAAATAAATTGTTCAATTTGACCAATGGGTCTGAAAAGCTTAATCATTACACTTTGATTCTCTTTTTAACCATTGTTTAATGAAGTATGCAATCACAATGCTGATTTTTCATTTTTAAACGTTACAATACCATGAGGAAAATATTTTGTAAACTAATTATATCACCATGAGGAAATGTTCTTTTCTGAAGAATGTAGAAAAATTTGGTTGGGAAACTCCCATTTGTCATTATTAATGATTGCATGTTTTATATTTTTTCAGCAAGACACAACAAATTAAACATATAGATAGATGCCTTTTACTATTTAATTTTTATTTAATTTGTTTATGTATGATTATTTTTTAATTCTGTTAATTTGGAATTTTATTTGTTTCGGCTAAAGAAGAAAATTATTTTTTAATGAAGTATTAGTATTAAGGAAAAAACACTTTATTAGAATTTTAAAGTAGTTATATGTATTATGTTACTTCATAATTGTAACATAGTGTTGCATTAAAAACTTAAGTAGCCTTAAAGCAAATTTAAAGATTCTTTCTATCTGCTTCATTCTGTTTATCTGTAAATTCATTATATGTGTTACCAAACCATGGTTTTTTTTTGGTTTTTTTTTGTATAGTGTATATGCATAAGGGAAAAATTATATGTTTGGGACACGTGTCAGCTGCTTTATTATCAAAGAAATCAAATATAGCTTTGCATGAGGTCTTCGTTCTTATGCATGCTAAATCTCATTGCATCAAATATGTTTATTCGGAAATGGTAAGGAATATTTTTCTATGAAAATATCCCGTTTCTAAAATTTTATTTTCTAAAATATGGTTCCTATTTATTAATGCATTTTTTGTTGATCCATTTCGATATTAAAATATTCCACTCAATCTGAGATCTCTCGCTTCGATGCCAAGCCCCATTAATTCAGCAACATAAACGAACAACCTTCATCATTTCACTTCCTCTACTTCGCAGAAAACCGACCTCTTAATGACAGATGCTGTCGTTTTACACCACTCTTCGAAAAGTGTTTCCCTCTTCTGCCGAAGAACTTTCCCACCTCCAAATGCGGGAGAATTTTTGCATAAAATTGTTTTAATTCCCGGCGAACGGGTTGTTTGACGGGCCTTTTAGAATTTAGATTGCGATTTGGCCTGCAGATCTTGACACCTTTTGATTTCGCTGGCGATTTCCAATTCGTCCCTGCCTAAAAAGGAAGAAATGTTGCTGTCGTCTCTTTCTTTCAGCGTTTTCTATGTTAAAATAGGAAAGGGTTTCTGAAATTCCGATTTTTCGCTGCTGAGCAGCTGGAAGGTGCTGGCCTGAATAGATTTGAATTTTATTGTCCTTTTTAGATTACAAATGCCAGTGTATGTGTACGTATCTTTTCCTGTTTTGATAGGGGACTTAATAAAATCATGCAATTCAGACTTTTTTTTTCAGGCAACTCAAGAAAAGAAGACATGTATTCTTGTGTTAAAGTGGAGAAAAAATTGTTATTCAAAAATTTAGGTTTCTAAGCAAAATTCGTAAAATCGTGAGGTGCGCATTTTCCTGTTTTGATAGGAGATTTAGTAGAATCATACAGTTAAGATTTCAAAGCAGACATTCCCCCCTAAAGTTAAAAGAAAAAATCGCTTTTCAAAAAATGTAGATGTCTAAACAAAATTCGTAATTTTTGCGTTTTGAAAAATTTTCTTCCTGTTGAAAATCCTTGAGGTTTATTTCCTCCGCCTCCCCGTCGTTATTTTTGATAGAACGAATTATTGCAGAAATCGACACTTTCGATTTATTGATAAATAGACTGATAACAGAAATCGACATTTTAATATATTTATACCATAGTTGTTGTTTTTTTGAATTTCTTATTTATAATTATTTCTGTTTCCTATTCTCTAATTAATTCATTTACTTTTTATAAATTCTTATAGCAATTTTTCCTAAAATTGATTTCTAGATTATTCCTTATTTATAAAATTTCAAACGTACTTTTAATTAGAAATTAAGTTCTGAAAGGTTTAAAGTATTTTGTTATCTGAACTGTAATTGCACAAAATAATAAAATTCTAGCACATCAAGAAAGTTCATCTTTTTAAGTCATTAGAGATGTAAAATGTGATAAAATTTAAATAAATATATATATATATTTTTGGTGTGATATTTACAAACAAAATTAGAAGTTCCTAGTCCTTTTAAACAAAAATAAAGTCTTGTCAAAAAAAGAAAAAAAAAATCCCAACTCGATTTTTGACGAATCTCCACGTGTCAGAAAAACCTGAGTGCAAAAAGCACAATACTGGAATATGTTTGTCTGACTTTGATTACGATAATTAAAAAAAGCTTTGATCTAGATTGATGATGGTCTGTACATAAAATTTATAGAATTGAAAGAATTCCGTTTGGAGGAAGTCTGTCTATACAAATAGAAGTAATACGATAATTACAAAACAGAAGCAACTAAAGGGATAAAATTTGATACAAAAATTGACCGTTTGTCAGTCTATACTTTCAAACTTATACAAACATGCTAACTCAATGTGAAGATGTTCTTGATGTCTGACACTTTACAGTCATCGTATTACATTTGAAGTGATTAGCAATGTTTAAAAAAGATAGTCTATGTAATTTGCTTCCAAATAATTTAATTTTAAGAACGTTTTTCTCTGAACCTGATTTATTTTATAAGAATTGTGGAGCTTTGCTAATTTGAATATTTTTTATTCAAATTCATCAGTAATTTGATTGTTTGTTTGTTTGTTTGTTTCTCTAGGAGATTTACGCTGCGAATACTGCTAAAATCAAAAGCATTTATTTATACAACAACATACACACGAAAACATTACAGTAAATGATTAATTAAGAATATAAAGAAAGGTTAGTAATAACACGGGAAAGATCTTCAATCATATAGAATAATGATGTAAACGTCTTGCATTTGACGCAAGCTCAGCTTTTGGCAATTTACAATACGGCAGGTTCTATTATAGGATAATCGAGGTTAAGAAGGAAAAAAATGAGCATTGATATTTAGCAATTTCAGATTTACTATACGTTTCGAAACAAAGTTTTATAGTTATTATTTTACTGAAAAAAAATTCTTATTCTGCATTTTTCTCTTTGAATATTTTTTTACAAATTGTCTGAACTGCCATGAATTGTATCCATTTCAGATTTGCTTAGTATATTACTAAAATTTAATAACATTTCTCTATAAGCAATCCCATACCGACTAAAGTCTTGCAAAATCTCACCAATGCTTACCTATATATAGCCTGTTAAGTTTTTCTGTAATCTTCTCGAAGGGAGGGGATCTATGATACCTTTAAAATAAAACCTAAAGATCATTTTGTGACATTAAAACAGTTTGATCTGCCTTAGATTGAAGTTTACTGATTTCACGGGGAGTGTCACGGGGTGCTTGAACTCAAGGTTCTTAACTTTGAACATAACAGGTGAATAGAATGATGGCATGACAATGAAATTATTTAGTAGTGTTTGTGCAAGATAATTGGGGAATTCGCTTATTAGTTAACTATTAATTACAAGGGGTATTCAAATGAAAGGGTACGAAACGGCACTGTGGGTATAAATGAAAACTTTATTTAAAGTATACACCATACACCTGAACACAACAATCACATTGATTAAGGAGCCGAAGGATTCTTTGTTCCCAGGATTCCCGTGGCCGTGACGAGAACCAGTCTTTCAAAGCGTCCTTGAGTTCGCCGTCCGATTGAAGCACTTCCCTTTCAGATGCTTTTTTAGAGGACCAAAAACATAAAAATCGCAGGGCGACATGTCTGGGCTGTAGGGCAGTTGGTTGAGTTGTTCCCACTTGAACTTAGCCAGTTCCGCGTGTGTGACCCTGAAGATGTGTGAACACGCGTTATCATGGAGCAGAACCACACCCTCCGTGAGTAGCCACGGTCTTTTGTTCTTGATGGACCTGCGTAGTATTCGGAGTGTATCCTCAATCGTTGAATTTTGCAATGTGAACGTCATCCTGTCTTCACATGCACTACCACGTTAATTGGATGGTGCTCTTTATAAGAACCTCTGCTTTCTGTGCATGTGGACTCCAGCACATACTCCGATCTACGCCGGAGACTCCAATCGCATCCCTAGATGTCTCGTTACGTTCTTCCATTCCGGCATACGCAAATATATTAACGGTTACGTTGCTGTGACGTTCCGTACCTTTTCATTTGAACACCCCTTGTAATAAATCGGATAGATTGAAGTTATTACAAATTTTCATAGAAAACTACAAGCAGTTAACAACATTTCTAAGTATAGAACACAAAATCAACAAAATGGTGATTGGCACCCCTTCCCTAATTCTATTACTGTTGAATTTTCTTTTAAAGTTTACCCAAAGAAAAGAAGGAAAAAAGAAAACATGCGTGCACATAAAAATGCAGCGTAAAAAATTGTGCCTGAGATTACACTATCAAAAAAGGAATGAATCTGAGTTTCATTTCCTTCTTCCCATGTTCGTGGTCAAGTCAACATAATCTCAGTATTTGCCAATTTAACACGATTATCTGAAACGAGCATATATTTCAATTTAAAGACTCCCATACTAAGTAGAAAGTACGGTACGATAGGAAGTCAATTTCTAGTAGTTTATTTGAGAAAATAAATAAAGGCCTCTCTTTTTTAAAAAGAGTAAATATTCTGATAGGACCCTGATTGCTTTTTATCCCATTTCGCGAACTTCTTGTTAGTCGGCATGTGGGTTCTGGTTACCTTTTATTTAGAAAAGCTCGGATTTCGCTGACTTCCTATTAGAACATCCGAAAAACACTGTTGGATATCTTGTGAGCCAATTTATTTTTTGGTAGATAGGATTTTTCTCCTTAAGGAATTTTTCCTTCTTTACTGTTAAATAGGGAAACAAAAATCCCTACTCTGATTTGAATTTTCTTTTTTTATTGCAGTAAATTGTGTTTCCTGTAGAAAGTAATTGCCATTAGAATTCGATTCGGCTTAATGCAACAAAGATATAAATCTTTTTCCTATAAATATCTAATGTTATTCAAATCTAAATTCTAATGTTATCTAAAGTTTTTCTACTCACCACTGTTAATACAAAATCATGCGATAACTCAAATTTAAAAAATATCGCGAAATTTAGTCGTTTATTGAAACAATAATATAATAAATAACAATGCGTTCAATTCACGTGACTCTGACTTCACTTTATGCACTTAACTTCTGTTCGTTTTAAAAAGCCAAGCTTTTCATTTTCAGCCGATTTTACATGTCAGAGGTGTGTTATGCAAGGAAAACGCTCCTTAAATGCCCAAACATAAACGTTCATAGATACAAAAAATAATCTGTATTATTTTTTAAATGTTATTATATATTGCTTGATATAAAATTAAAAAACAAATATCCTAAATCTTTTATCCTACTCTCATTTTATGTGTAATCAAATTCGACTGAGGCATACGCATGCGCAGAAACATTGGAGATTTCCATTTCGTAAAACGGGCATTATATATGCAATTTTAACATTCGACTGCACTATACTGTACTGTCTCACATTGCACTCGGACGGCACATCCGGTATTGTAATCCAGCGTAAAGATTCAATCGATATTAAAGCGAAATTGCTATGATGCAATTGTTGAGCGAGCAAGATTATCCAATATTGGCAATATTTTTATCATGCAATTTTATTTAAATATCCATAGATAACATCTTTTTATCTAATAAGTAATTTTTTGAAGCTATTCAGGCAAAAAAGAAATTCACATTTTATAATTAGTATGCACGTATTTTAGCCTAAATTGAAAATCATTCTATAGTTTATAAGGCAGTTGTTTGCTAAAAGTTTCAAAAATTTACAAAAAAAAAAAAATGAATGAATTTTCAACATTTTATAAACAAATATGTATAAGCTATTTAACTTTCAAATTATAATAATATTATCACAAATTAATTTGAGAAAAACTAGATTCCAACAGAAATTAGAAGAAAATTAATAACTACTTATAATAATTATTTATATTTTATTATGCATTTTATTAAATAATTAAGCATTGTTTATTAAATTATTTGTATTTATTATCCGGTTTCCTTGCAAAATCTTTCAGAAAATTTCATGAAAATTGTTTTTGCACTTTTACAATAATATTTGACTACTTACTAATCTCATTTTCTTATATTGCCTGTTTTGATATAAGCCATCCTCGACTGGAATCTACTGTAAGATAAATCAAATTTTAAGTATTTCTTTTTAGCTGAAATGTTCCTGTTAGACCAGCAATCAGGGATGCGTGTATGTTGCACGAAGTTTTAAAGAATGGCCTCAACGGTCACTATGGTTGCGCGTTGAACATTGGGCCACGCCTTCTGTTATTCTTCAGAAGAAATTTCTTCACAGTTTCCCTATGTTTTGGTTTGTTCATACATCTGATCACCAAGTTTTCAAAAAATTTTGTTTCCACTATTGTATTTTATTTTACCGTTTCTATCATTTTGCAGGTTCTAGAATCAGATTCATTTATCAGGTTCTTCATATTTAATTACCAAAAATTTTAGTGTAAATTGAAAGCTAGTTTTTCTTTAATTTTTTTAAGCAAATATTGGGCATGCCATCAACTGGTCCCCTCGCCTCATTAAATTCTATCAATTTATTTTTAAACAAAATGAGAGAAACACAGTTATGCTATGTGTACTATAATGTTATATATAGTGTCAAGTCATGTTGTTGGGGATCAGCCTTTGTTGCTTAATTTCTCGTATTTTTTGCATTCAAGTTCAAGCCAAAAGACGGATAATTACTATCTGATGGATTTTTAAGTTTCTGCTAAGTTATTTCTGTTTCAGTTTAAGATAGCGATCACAATGGTTGCGCATTAGACATTGGGACACGCCTTTTGTTATTCTTCAGGAAAAAATTTCTTCAAGAGTTTTCCTATGTTTTGATGAACAATTTGGTACTATGAGCTACACGCGTGAAACTTTCTGGACTTTTTCAAGAAAAAACTAATCGAAATAGTTAATTAATTTAGTCCCATAGCAAAAATAACGTGCAACGTAATTCCATTAAAATTCTCTATTCCCCCATAAATGAGCCGTTTATTTTGAAAGTGGGGCAACTCCATTTTTGAAAAAAATGGGGATAATGGCAGTTATGATCTTTTTATGCTTAAAAAATTTATAGTAAAATAAAATTTAGATTCTAGAATGTGGGAGATGGAAGTTTTGGCTCTTAACAGTATTGAAAATCTGTTTATTTTGAAAGTGGTGCAAGCCCATCTTAGATTGAAATTATATTTGACCGAATATATTACGGCAAAATTTAGCTCCGGTTGCTGTATGGTGAACCAAATGTAGCCGTTTGACATCATGTCTGAAATCTTGGGTCCATCTATTTTTGATATTGAAAATCGGTGATTGTGCAATATTTCATAGATTATAAAAAGTATATCTTAATTTTGTGTGTCGATAGTAATATGTTTACTTCCCTCACCGATTATTCAGTCCTGTGACAAGGAAATAAATATCATTGATTACAAATTTTTATTGTCAGGATATTCATTTCTACCAAACGATCGTGATTTTGGAGTGGAACTATTCAGTAACTATTCAATCCAGAAACCAGTTCCTTGCATATTGCCCAGGATTACTATAAAGTAATAGATAGAAAATTGTCGAAAGCATAATAAATTTTTAGTAAAGAAAGGAAGCGTGGTAATTTATTTTCAACCCAACCTCTGGAAAAAGCGGTTTTAAAAAGAAAGAAAAATACCGATGGAGAAACTGTGAATTGATTAACTATATGCTTGATCAGATTTACAAGGGATACACCATACAAAATGTTCAACAAAACTTCGATAGAACGAGATTTTGAATTTAAAATTATCGATTTGTCAACACAATGAGGATGGTAAATAATTTCAAGTAATTTCAGAAATATAAAATTATCTTTTATGTATGAATAAAGGAGATTTATTACATCTGAAAAATACAAGAATATGATGGATTTATTATCATATATACCTCCCGTCCATCATGAACATTTTAAAATGTTTAATCCTGAATAAAATTCAATTTAAATATACCTGGGTATAAACTAAAAATGTATAATTTCATTGAAATTTTTTTAAAAAACTGAATTACTGTTATGTTATATTTTCTACAAAAATATTCTTTGTTTTGTTTCATTTTTTATCAAATGATTAAATATTTATAAAAATTTGAATAGTATTTTGTTTTTAAAAAAAAGGCTGATGCAACTGAAATATTTCCCAATTAAATGTACGTTTACAATAATTCATTAATTTTGAAAGTGAGGCAAGTCCATTTAGTTATAATAAAACTCTTATTTTTTTTTAATCAACGTTGTAAACACTATTGCATTACAAACTTACATTATCTGGTACCACAAAATGCAAAAAATATATCTATTAATACTTACCAATATTTTTAAATGTATTGAAACGCAAGCCTTTAAATATCTCGCAATAATAAAAAATGAACTTGCCCCATTTTCAAAATAAACGGCTCAAATAATCAATATTTTTTTACTAATAATTATATCATAAAAATATTGAACTGACAGTTATACCAAATTTCATGTGGTTAGAGGTTTATGCGCTCATCAAAACTAGTTTCAATTAATATTAATCTTTCCCTCAACTTACAAATTATAATTGTTATTCCAAATTATGATGTGGAGGTGCTCGTGACCTCTTGGTTACACCGCGGAATTCCGAAACATCACGACGTTGCCATTACCATTTATCATGTTCCTTAGTTCTAAAAAATAGAATACTGAATTATATTATTAAATATAACGCTAAGATATTCTATTTAAATATGTTAATGGCACGGTCTATTCGTTATGTGTTTTAAAAAATTGAATTGTTATTACTGGATGCTTCTTTTGTATATGACAAACTTCACCAAGCCAACTTTTCTTCTTTCTTTCACTGTCTCTTTCATTTCCTTAATACTATAATCCCGACCTATTTCTTAAAAAGGAGAAAGACTTTTATTCCTCCAATATTGCTAGGATAAACGGAAAATAGTGTTTTTCTGCTATCTAAACGTATACCTCCCTCTCTTTCTCTCTGAAATCGATCTGAGCAAGAATTTAGATCGCTTTCCCTTTTAGGAAGACAGCCAGTAAGAAGGACAGATTTATGTAAAATCTCTGTCTTGTAGATTTCCAGGCGAACCTATCCCTCTTTCGTTCTTTACTCTCTTTTCATCGTTCTTTCGAGTACTTACTGAACTAATGGAACGCATATCCAGAAATGCAACCCGTGCATTCAATGGCAGGATGTTCAAGGATAGTGAATAAAGAATTCAATTTTTAAAAGTAACATTTGATCTTATTGTAATTCTCTCCCCCTTCCCCTCCCTCCCCCTTACATGAATGTGATAACTTGGCGTTTTTTAACTGGATAAATTTTGATTTATGCTTTTATGCATAAATTATGTTTTTTCACATGTACTATTTGGTGAAGTAAAATATTGGATATACATTATTTTTCCATATGATTTTGTAATAGTTATAGCTTTGCGTGTAGATGTGCTATAACGGAATGTTAAAATCATTGAAGTTTCCATGTATTTTTTGTATATTTTTTTATAAATATTTGAAAAATACGAGTTTATAGGAAAAGTTGATTCACCAAAAACAAAAAATTTCTTTTGTTTTCTCAGTAAAATCTGATCATGTTGCCCAAAGAAGGCTTAGAACCCAATACAAGAAATTCCATATAAAGAGATGTATAAATATATTAATAATTAGATAGAATTAAAATAATTTTACATTCAAAATCAAAAAGAAAGATAAAATGAATCCGGCCCGAAGACTTTTATAAGGGTCACCCTCAGGCAAGGATTCAAACCAGGGATTTTTTCTGTGAAGGGTCTGACTTTCGTCCAACCAACTGACCCTTCGTGACCCGAAAATCCCAGAAAATTGAGGTTTTGGAGACAAAAATTAGTATCACAAGAATAAAAACATTTTCAAAAAACAATCCAGGGAAAAAAAAAACAGCAAATCACGCCATAAAATACCAAAATCATTTAAATCAGAAAGCTAAGTACTTACTTATTGAAAATACAATTTGAGGTATAAACTTGTTAGAGCAAATGCACTTCGTTAAATTGAACCAAAATTAAATTTTCCACATTTACAGCTATATATGCTTACTGAGTTTTGTCATAATGTAACGTCATCAAAGTTGAAGCGCCCTCTGTTGAGTCATAACTTAAAGCCAACAAACCGGAGGAAGTCAGAAATCAGACAGTCCTTCTCTTATCAAAACCTCTATATTGCAAAAGTTTTGGGGGAATTCGTTAATAGTTGAGTTCTCAATGAGATTGTTTGTTACTAAAATATACGAACTTTTATTATTGCATATTTTTTTAATCCTGTTAAATTGTGAAAAAATCAAATTTTTGAAAATTTTAGAGTGTAAATTAGAATGGTAGTTACTAAGTTTTTATTATTTTAAAGTTAAAATCATCCCTTTTATCAAAAATACCTATTAATGTTTTTCCATTATTAATTTCAATATTTAAATCTAAGTAATTAGCTCTAAGTTGATTTTCGTTTGTTTGAGTCAAAACTAAATCCTTTGGGTAACAATTAATAACATCACTAGGATTATCCAAATTTTACAAAATTAAGTCATCAATGTATCTCCAGCCTATTACTAAGTTGTGTTTAATTATTTCTTTTTCATAATAATGTAGAAAAATATTGGCTAACGCACTTGAAAAGGCTGTTTCCATTGGAATCCCCTTTATTTGTTTATAGAAATTAATTCCATTAAAAACATAGTTTTCTTTAATATTAAATTTACACAACTCTAGCCAATTACTTTTTGTAATAATATCTCTATTTAAATATTCGTCATATATAATTGTACAGACCTCTATTAACTTTTCATGAGGTAGATTAGTGTACAAATTTTCAAAATCATAAGTATTAAGCTTATAAATATTGTTATTTTTAAGAAATTCCAAGATATCTTTATTACTATTGATAATAAAACTATCTTCCTCTTTAATTTAAATTTTTACTATAGTAATTATAGTTACAGATTCTTTTTCTTAAAGTTGTTGAATAACTAAATGCTACTGAAGCTATTGCATTATCCTTTAAGGGAAAAAATTCTTTATTGTTGTGCACAATTTTTGGTAACCCGAGGTTTTCGAAGTAAATATCCAAGAATCTCACCACACAGTATTCTTTATTTAGATTACTTTTATTTTTAAATAGTAAATCATTTTGTAACTTGTAGCACTGGTAGTTACAATTACTATACTGGAAAACATTTCTTTAAATACTTGAAAATTGTCTTAGACAAAATTAAAGAGGAAGATAGTTTTATTATCAATAGTAATAAAGATATCTTGGAATTTCTAAAAAATAACAATATTTATAAGCTTAATACTTATGATTTTGAAAATTTGTACACTAATCTACCTCATGAAAAGTTAATAGAGGTCTGTACTATTATATATGACGAATATGTAAATAGAGATATTATTACAAAAAGTAATTGGCTAGAGTTGTGTAAATTTAATATTAAAGAAAACTATGTTTTTAATGGAACTAATTTCTATAAACAAATAAAGGGGATTCCAATGGGAGCAGCCTTTTCAAGTGCATTAGCCAATATTTTCCTACATTATTATGAAAAAGAAATAATTAAACACAACTTAATAATAGGCTGGAGATACATTGATGACTTAATTTTGTTAAATTTGGATAATCCTAGTGATGTTATTAATTGTTACCCAAAGGATTTAGTTTTGACTCAAACAAACGAAAATCAACTTAGAGCTAATTACTTAGATTTAAATATTGAAATTAATAATGGGAAAACATTAATAGGTATTTTTGATAAAAGGGATGATTTTAACTTTAAAATAATAAAACTTAGTAACTACCATTCTAATTTACACTCTAAAATTTTCAAAAATTTGATTTTTTCATAATATAACAGGATTAAAAAAATATGCAATAATAAAAGTTCGTATATTTTAATAACAAACAATCTCATTGAGAACTTAACTATTAACGAATTCCCCCAAAACTTTTGCAATATAGAGGTTTTGATAAGAGAAGGACTGTCTGATTTCTGACTTCCTCCGGTTTGTTGGCTTTAAGTTATGACTCAACAGAGGGCGCTTCAACTTTGATGACGTTACATTATGACAAAACTCAGTAAGCATATATAGCTGTAAATGTGGAAAATTTAATTTTGGTTCAATTTAACGAAGTGCATTTGCTTTAACAAGTTTATACCTCAAATTCTCTTTTCAATTAGTAAGTACTTAGCTTTCTGGTTTAAATGATTTTGGTGTTTTGTGGCGTGATTTGCTGTTTTTTTTTTTTTTTTTTCTGGATTGTTTTTTGAAAATGTTTTTATTCTTGTGATACTAATTTTTGTCTCCAAAACCTCAATTTTCTAGGATTTTCGGGTCACGAGGGGTCAGTTGGTTGGACGAAAGTTAGACCCTTCACAGAAAAAATCCCTGGTTTGAATCCTTGCCTGAGGGTGACCCTTGAAAAA
The DNA here is from genome assembly GCA_026543865.1 of Argiope aurantia. NCBI lineage: Eukaryota > Metazoa > Arthropoda > Arachnida > Araneae > Araneidae > Argiope > Argiope aurantia. The sequence goes on from JAPMOR010000331.1 coordinate 942,628, forward strand.
GTCTTCGGGCCGGATTCATTTTATCTTTCTTTTTGATTTTGAATGTAAAATTATTTTAATTCTATTTTGGTTAAGCTCATTTGTATTTTAGTTGTAGCAGCATTAGCTCTCTCTAAATACAATGTATATTTTATTATATAGATTCAGGAAATTTTATATAGTTAATTTTCATATTGTTTATTTCTGAATTGATAGTTGCTTAATAATTAGATGGTGCAATTTGCTTTTTTTTCCCTTCTTTCAATGAAGAATAGACCAACAAAAATTTTTGACTAATATTTTTTTTAAATAATTAAGAAAAACGAATATGTACCTTAAGCTTTTTTTTTTTTTTGTATTGCATATATTTTGAAAGTTACGGTTATTTTAAATTATGCATTCTCTAGTGTAAAATCTGACTTAGGTGTAAAATCCAACAGACTCAGTGACTGATTAAGATGCATGATTGCGCGCAGAAAAGTTCGAAACATAAGTAACAAAACAAAGAAGAAACTTATACAAAGACACTACTTGCAGAAATCATTTCAAAGGGAAGTTGCTGAGGATCAACTTTCCTAAGAGGGAATTCAATCGACTACAACTTGAATTCTATGATTCGGACTTTTAAAGTTCCTGACAGAGAAAAGAAACTTCTAGAGAGATACCGTATCTTTCCTTTTATTTGAAGAATCGCCAGATTTCCAGTAGTTTCGAGAATCTTCGTTCTTGTCACCGTTGTTCTTCAGGCTATGGGAATCAACTATCTGGAATCCTTTCAACAGCCATTTAAGTTTATATAAACTCTTCCTTACCGTGAAACTAACTGCGCAAGGAATCAATAATGCAGATTCATTACAGTATATAATGCATAATTGTTTTGTAATGTGTCTATGATAATTATATAGTCTTCTCAAGCTGTAATATTTAAATAATGTGTTTAATATTGTATGTAATATGTAGTGACGACGTCATCTAAGGGCGAATTCTAGGGGCGAAGCTTTATGAACATTTTTGTTAAAATTTTCATATGTACTCATTTCTATTTGTTGAAGAATTTCCTATATTTATGCCTTTGTGTTGACTATATCCTATTGTTATATTTTTATATTTTAATTTTTGGGCGATTGATTTAATTTAATTTTGATTCCATACTAGTTATGGCTAATGAATTATAGAGAAAGAATTAGAAAATATTAAGAAAAAATTACACACTTAAATCAAAGTATGTTGGTACAAGCCAGTTTTTATTAAAAATTATTTGTTCTGATTTTTAACATCTTTTTAAAATGAATAAATTTAATTGCAACACAGCATTCATAATTTTGTTGATGAATGCGTTTACTACCAGTTTATATTAATTCAAACCGGGCTTGAGTCTTGCTTAAAAGTGCATTCATTAAATACCAGGTTTTACTAGCTCTTACAGGATTTGCAACTAATACTATGAGTGTAATTTTTCTGATATAATAATTATTATTGAAAAGAGTACAGTATTAAAACTTACTTTTCTACGTAATTATTTAATACTTCATTGTGAGTTATTTTCTTATAAACGTGCAAAAGTAGAAAATGGGCTGAGTTATATTCAAACTAGTGCAGAGCTCCGTATTTCTAGTGATATTATCTGGCAGCTTTTATTCCTCAGAAAATAATGAACCATTCTGTAAAGTAACATGTTATTCTACTGCTTAATAATCTATAACATAAACTTTCGCAAGCAAAATTAAAATTATTAATGATGTTTTTTTTTAAAAACCATTTACTAATGAAATGTATTTTTGCATTATTTTTCACTGAAAGAAATTTGGATAGCACTTCAAAATGATGCCTTCCATATGAATGCATACGAAACTCAAATCTGTCAACAAAATTAAATATTCACCAACTGTAGTCTGGGACTAGAGAATTAGATTTAAAGTGCAAATTCATTCGTAATGAAATTGCGTTAATGCACTGCAGTATGGATGAATCCCACATAAGTTTCGCTGGAGCGTGTATTTTAATATGTTTTCATTCTATATATCTACGTGTTTCTCTGTAATCCGAGCACTGTCATTTGGAATTTTGCAAAGTGCTTATTACTTAGATGGTGCTAAAGAATCTTGAGCAGGCTGCTTGTGTTTTCATTCAATTCCAGCATTCATGAACTCGTTTGGAATATGGTAATGCGGTGCGATCTGACACTTTAATAACACGCAGTAGATTGAATTTGAGTTTCTATCTAAATGCATCAGGCCCAATTTGGATGTAATGGAGAGTATGTGATATTAATCGAAACTTTATTCCATTTTTTTAATTGTTTTCTGTTACTTATTGCAGTCGTTCTCAGAATGCTACTGTATATATTTTTCTGTATTAGCTTGTGAATGACTCGAATAATTTTAGTCGCATATAAATGGACGAGGAATATGTGGAAGGAGGAGTGAAAACTCTCGACCGAGTGCGTAGGTGACTCAAAAGTTGCAGAAATCGGGAGTGATGAAATGCTCGGTTTCGTGAGCGAAAATTAATTTTGATTTGTTATTCATTGAGCAGATTATTTCAACACATTAAAATGCATCTCATGTAATATTTTTCTGCTCAATCAATACATTTTTTTCCCGAAATTGAAATGCAGGTATCGTAATAGTAATAGGTAGTCAACAGAATCTTAATACTAAATGTGGAGTAGTTAAAGTACATGCCTTATTGGTTACAATTAGCACAACCCGCAGTACACATAAACTACTTTCCGTAAGTGCGTTTAAATACTTTTTATATTTTCTAAATTAGTTCTGAGTATTTCGGACTAGTATTGCCTTTTATATACAGGTTTATCACTCTTTATAATAGTCCATTAACTAATTTTTGAACCGTTAGAAATTAGCAGCATATTAATATTCATAAATATACGTTCAAATAAGTAAAGTACTTAAAATGATTCCTCGCTATTTTAGACCTTTTCAAGGGCCGCTTGGAGGAAAATCAATGTTAGCCACTTTCATTAGGTTGCCATTAATTTGCTTAAAGTAATTTAAAAATCTATTATTCGGTGAGTTTTAATCGCAGAAGAATAGAACATATATTAAAAATTGTATTTTATCAAGAATAATTAACTATATTATACCGAAACTTGTTCTAACTTGACGCAGACTGAATGGCTCAGTGGTCGAATGCTATGAACTGAAAGCGACAGTTCGCAAGTTCGTATTTAACTGACAAGTTGACTAAAAATTCTTTTGTTTTGATTTGCTTTCTGTTATTTCTCGTTTGTCCTAGAATGTTCTTATAATTCTGTATCTTTTTAAATCTGGAAGATTCGAGTCATTTCGTCTTTTGGATAAAAACAGATGTAAGGTTTTTAGTTCCTCGAGTAAAGTCTCGAATTGAGATAAACAAGTGTTAACTTTGACTTCGGATAACACGTGGTTTATATACGCGATAGTATATATGATTGATAGGGCCAAGAGATTGTTTAAAAATTTAACCTTTTTTTTTTTCACAGCAATACATTTATGGATTCCAATCTTGTATGTTGTTTAAAATATTTTTTTCAACTGAAAATATGTGCTTATCTCTAACAATTAAGAAATTATTTTTTGATCCACGATTAGAATGGGCAATGTGTATATATTATGTATAGCTTTTGCCACATATCCTTTGAGCATAATATTACTTCCAGATTCAAACTCCTCAACAAAGAAGATCGTAAAACCAGAGAAAAGATACTTTTCTAAGTCTTGAATCCGATTATTGCATTTTATAAATCCCTTGGCAGTGCGTAACCGTTTACGCCGGGATGACTGATAAAATAAATGCCTGACTCAAAAACTGCGTTGTCTCTTTTTCCCAGTAGGCTTGCGCCCTGCAGAGGGGAGAGAGCGCCGCAGAACCAAGGACATGTGGCGTGGTCATGTGACTTATGTCCGATCAGTTAATGTGAATCGCGGCTGTGTGGCATAACTGGATTGAAATCTTCGGATACGGAATTTTTCTGCTTTTCCCATCGTTTTATCCGCATCCTTTCCCTTTTTTCCCCTTGTTTTTTCTTTATTTCCTGAATACCGAGATGACCGCTTTCGTGTTGCGAGTGTGACCTTTTTGCTGCTTTTTCTCTACCCCGCTGCAGTTGGAGATTTCTTTTTTCAATTTGAATTCTGCTTTAAAGAATTTTTTCTTAGATAGCTTATTTTTTCTTTCTTTCTTTTTTTCGGAAGAAATGTTTTTGGATATAAAGGATGTTCCTATCTGTCTAAGAAGATTAAAATATTATGTAAATAAAACTGTAGAAATAAAGAAAGTGCTTCTATTAACTTATAATCTAGCTGCAATCATATAAATTTCGATATGATCTTTTGCTACTTACATTGCATATAAGCTGTATTTAATTTCACAATAAGTATTAGTAAGCGTTTAAGATGAAGTATTATTTATTTCATTACAGTTATGATTGCTGTTAATCGATTAAGAATGTCCCTTTTATTAATAGATAATTTGGTTGTGAAACGCAAATAGCTTATACGAGTTTTAAATACATAAGATAAATTGAGAGACATCCAAATTTTCCATTCTTTGTCATTTTATTTAATTGTACTAGTTTTGTCATCGAAATAATTATCGAAATTTAACACAATTATTAATGGTAAGCCTTTTCAAAGGTTAAAGGGTCTGAGATAATGTACCATTTAACATCAGTACTACAGTACATCTTATAGCCAATTGGTTACACGTTTTTATTCCCATTTATAAATTTCACGTGACTTTTTCGAAGTCCAACCATGATGTTTGGAAATCCATTTTTAAATGCTTTTTGACAAACATTTGTAAAAAGTCCAATAACAATAGTGGTTCAGAATTAGATTTAAACTGGAAACTTGTTAAAAATACCAAGATAGCTGTTGTGCGAATAGTTCTATCATTAAAAATATTATGTATATCTATTGCAATATTTGAAAAAAAAATGTATTGACAAAAAGAAGTTTTTATTTATTTACTTATTTTGCAGAATTTTTATAACGTGATTTTTGTTTGATTCATAATATAGCTATTTGGAGCATTTTAATTCTTTTTAATTTCACAAAAGAATAATTTTTTAAAAAATGTTTTATAATTTTTCTAAATTATATGCAGCTATTCAAAACATATATTTTTTTCGTAAAAAAATTAAAAAGTCAAGCATTTTAGGATTTACTGAATTGTTTAAATGTGAGATGAAAATATTCATAGATCCATTTAACCATTATAGTAAAATATGTAAAAAAAATTTAAAAATTTAGGATTTATTCAAATGGATAATATGTCATGTGAGTTCTAAATTTGAATTTTGTAGCATTCATGTCGCTTTTCGATCATAATGATCATGAATACTATAACATTAAAATTTATGAGCTAGTAAATTCTTTTATTATGATTTGATGCCAGTTCCTTGAAGATGTGGCGCAAAGGAGACAGACAGATTTATGCATAATACGAGGATTTATCTTTTAAGTAATTTTTGAATTTCAAAATGTAAAGAAATTGAAGTTAGGTACTTTAACATATCAGATTTTATAGGGAGAGTGATTTCTTGGTGAAGGTTCAGGGGAAACTTGTCCACATTTGTGTTTTGTTTCTTAGCAGTTATTTGACAGTGTGCAATTCGGTACACCAGTTCTGGCTAGTAGTGCAACACCTTATCATACTCAGATTGCCCAAATAGAATAACAAACAAGAAATGATTCACAACACTAGATATGAATGAATTAGAAACATATGGTTTAGTTATCCTATTAAACTTATAATTAATTTATCATATGCGCATGAATCTCTATCGAAACTCATTCATTAAATATGAAAAATGATTTTAAATTTAGAAAAATTCAGTGTCATTAGGTTCGTTTTTCTAGACTTTGTGGAAGAAAGCTTACCAAGAAATTAAATTAACAGTTTCCTGAATCTAGTGGCTTCGTGGCGGTAAAGATAATTATAAATTATGAGAAAAGATCTTTCTTTTAGTGCCGAAAAATAAAAATTTAGTTCATAAAAGATGAAAACATATGATAGGCAATCAAAAAAAAGTTTCTTCTTAAAAAGTTTTGCGAAGAGTTTTAATTATTGATGAAAAAATGAACTCAGTATAAAAGTGAATAATCAGATTTAACTTAACACCAAATTCTTGTCCATGATTTTTTTTAAAAAAAGTTAATTATCTGGAGTATAAGAATAAAAAAAAATGATGATCTTGCTTATGAAACACAGGTATTTCATTTTATGGAAGTTTTTATGAGGAATTAATTAATCTCAAAGAAGAATAACTGCGAAAGAATAAAAAAAGAAAGAAAGATTATGTTCCACTCTTATTTTTTATCTGTTTTTATGACTTGCTATTAGTAGAAAATGTTATTTTTCTATCCAAACGAGGTTTTTTGGAATCTTTTGTCAGTTAAGTGATAAGCTAATAAAATGTCATAAGTAAGGTTTTTATATAATAAATTTTATTTCTAACATTTTTATTCACCAATTAATCCTTATATCTAAATCGTATATATCCTTATTTTTGAAATAATTGCAATCTCATAATAACCAATATCCGATTCATATTTTAGCTGTGCACTTTACAAAATCTTAATTTTAATTATTATTATAAATGACAATGTTATTGAATTGAAAGCGGAAAATGTTAAATTCGACCATTCTCTTTCAACCTGAAAGGACATGATTCACACTCTTTCGTTCATAAACTATAATATTTGCATGTCAAAGTTCTTAAATTTGGCATAAACATTGAATCATGTTTGCACCATTGCCATTCCGGTCTTTTTCAATTAATTTTCGATACATCAATTAATGAAGTATTATAAATATTAATTTTTATATTCTCCTTGATAATTAATTATTTTAATACTCTCAGAATTTAATTACCTATCAAGAAATTAATTTAATTTTGTTTCTGTACTATTGGCGCCATCTAGTATTGAATTTCAGAAAAATTGAGGAGAGTGAGGAATGTCAGTAGAGTGAGGACTAGGGAGGAACATGTGATTAGGAAGAGAGGGAGAAGAGTATAAATATGGAGAGAGAGGGGCAAGAGAGTATAAATAGTAATAAAACTTTTTGCATACACTGAGAATTTGTTATTTTAAAATCTGAAAATCTGATCCCAAAAAAGTGCTGTCAGCGACTATAACATAAATATGGAATTATGCTATATTTATAATAATGGATTGCAAACTGAAAAATAAAATAATAGAAAATAAAATTTTAGAAAATCTGCATTTAAATATTTAAATAAATTTAATGTTCAAAATTCATTATTCCATTCAGAAATAATTCCAATGTCAAGTCTACTTCCTCAGTCTTTCATTTATAAATATTTGTTTTGTTAAATTTTTCGTGATTTATCAAATTCGATTCCTTTTTTATAAATTAAAAGTCTTTTATTTTCTAATAAATGGGACTATTTTATCTGACCATGGCAAAACTCGATTTGTTTCGGTCTTTACAGATTCTTCGGTTTGTCTTGCATATTTTAATGACACTTTACGATTATCACAACGCGAATGAGCCACCGACATCCTTCTGTTTAGGTTTTCCTCTGCCTCTCAAGCATTTTTGCTTGCCCTTTATATACTTAAAAAAATCATTATAAAGGTAGATTAAAGACATAAAGCGATGAAAGCAAGGAGTTGGTGTATAGAGGTGGAGGGTGTGCAAAAATTCCCTTCGATCGAATAAGGGCAAGCACGTGACAAGGCCTGACTGGAACAGAACAGTATTCTTATTCAAAATTGATGTTGGAGGTCACGTGTTCTGAATATCAATGGCCTCTTTTTCATTACTGTTACATGCCTTTAAAAGGGTTTTATTACCCTAAAGACTTGCTACAGCTCCTGTTAAAGATGCTTATTGATCGATTCGTTAAGTGTGAACTCGAACTGAACACCACATAAAGCAATTTAACGGAATTTCGCGCGTCAGAGAATTGTCATGGAAATTGAAATTTAAAACAATGTTATATATAAAAAGAAATTCCTATTTAGGATACTGTATTTCATTCTTTATTGTAGTACGCATTCATTATCGTTGATAGATATCGCAATGATACATTTTTACACTGGAATGGATTGTTTTGTAAATAGGATTTGAATTAAATAAAATTTCAGCTCTTATTATTAAATTTTGATGGCATGATAACCTTGAGATAAACAATAGCAGGAAATTTATAAACGTAAGAAAACTTTTTTAATCCATTTCATACAGGGCTTTTTCATTCTGATAAAAATCAATTAAAATTGCCCTGATTTTTGTGCTGCGGAAAAAAACAGTGCGCTGATTTTTTATTTTTTTTTAAATCTTCTGAGAGCTTGAACTATTATCAAATCTTATAACTTTAACGAGCAATTCTTATATGTATAAATATAAATTTATTTCGTTGGAAGTGGCTGTAATGATTTGGGTCAAATTTTATATTGAGATAAGGCTTTTTAAGTTTATCTATAGAGATGACTTTCCTAAAAAAACGCGATTTTACACACACACATTTTTTTTTTTTTTTTGCAGCTATTAGAGCCTTTTTCTATCTGCTCTCATGCTGATAATATCATAGATCACCATCTCGTGAAATTTTGTGGTACTTGTATTTTTGCCATTGGATGATGACCTACTGGTACCTCAAAGTTTTGTGAGATGGCGCTGATGGATGTGAGATGAGGTAAGATTGAAAAACATTCATATGTAATCAGTATGTGATTCATATGTAAATATTTTCTTCTAAAAATTACAATTTTTCCAAAAAAAGGGGAAGGGGCTATAAGCGAATTGTGAATAAGTTTTGTCATTATTTCCAGATAGTTTTATATGGGTTAGTTTAAATATCAATGTTATAAAATGAACAATCTTTATGGAACCTAATCCTTCATTTATTCTTTATCTGTCTCTCAACAGAATATTTCGATGTTGCTCTTATTCACATAATTAACTAGTTAATCAACTTTACATTTTTATTCCCTATAAGTTGCTTAAAGGGTCTTAAATACAGCGCATCAGTTAGCTTATCATCAATTATCCTTATACTTACATATTTCCTGGATGAAAACTGAATTTCTTCTGAAGACAACTCACTTTTTTCACCTCTTAAACCTCTGTAGACATAGATAATCTCCAGAAATGCAAAATGCCCCTCTCTTTCCACATACGAGCTCTCAATGACAGAATTTCATGTAATCTCATTTCCCTCCCCCAGAAAACTGCTGGGAATAACTAAGTAGTGAACTTTTAAAAGTTGCGCAAAACATGGCTCAGCTAAAATTGGGAAAAGTGTCCCCAGGGGCTCCCTGCAGGATTTTCGTGTATGGGAGACACGCTCTGGCTTGTCTCGTGTTAGCCTCATACTCTGTCATCCATCATCTGACGCGCTTAATTACCAGCTGTTGTTGGGATCGCTGAGCCGGTTTTGGGTAAAACATCGATTGTCTAGTTTACCAGGGACCAATGAATTTTTGTTTGGCCTTTCTTTTTAGCTGCTTGAACGACAAGAGATGGTGCAGAATTAGTTAGTTTTAAGAGCTGAAAATTGTTTTGTTGATTTGTAAATCTATAATTTCATGCAGTGAAGCTCTCATTTTAAAATTTCAAAATTGTCATTTTTTTAAATTTATTTATTAATGTTTATATAGCGAAGTTCGACAGTCAGTTGTATTGATTGTTACTTTATAAACATTAGTTTTATCACTGACGGTTTTTACTTTCTCTAATGCGAAATATGCAATGGAAAAATATAGGGTTAGTTAGAAAAAAAATTCTCAATTCGGAGAGCTCTTGAATGCGTTCTATTTATAATAAAATTCGAATTACAGGTAATTGAAATCAGGCACTTTACATTTAATCAATAAAAAATATTCAGTGCAAAGATTCACCGATAGGTGACGCTTATAATAATTATAAAAAAACATCTAATATACTTGTTATAATATCAAAAAGTAATGCTAAACTATTCAATATGTGCCCCTTCATGTTCAACAATATGCTGTAATGGCAGAACAATATTTTTCACAGCTGATTGGAGTTTGTCTGTCGTAATATCAAAAATGCTACTCCAATTGCAGTCCTTCAGATCTGGCGTAGGTAATGTCTCTAATTCTAAATATTGTCCTTCAGGAACCCCCACAACTACAAATCGCCGGAGGGAGAGTGTGATATTCGGCGAATGAGAAGGTTATGTTATTGTTAGATGACAACTGATCACATATAAATCTGTAAAATGCTGTCTTTGTAAGGCTTTCCACTATAATAAGTGTGAAGAGGTGTGTCATCCTGCATGAAAATGATGTCATAAAGACATTCAGGTTGTTGAAGTTGTGGATTACAAAATCCCTCGGGATATTACGGTACCATTGATCTGTGACGAAACAGATTTGGATTCCATTTGCATTTATCTCTTCAAAAAATAAAATACGGTCCACTGATAAAAGTAGCTGTAAAACCAACCGTATCGATACTTTTTCAGGATGAAAGGGTTATTCCTTGATGGTGGAAAGCATGTTGAGGATTTTCCTCTGTCCAGATTCTACAAATGTGAGTGTAAACATGCTCAATGAGGCAAATGTGGAATTGGTCAATCTACAAAATGTATATTTAATCTTGTGACTTTAATTGTAGTTTTATATCGTATTGTAGTTGTAGTTCAGTCGATTGGGAGAAAAGAGTCCAAAATACATATTCGATTTCCTGGTACCCAGCGATTAAGCGTCAAAAATCGCTCAGTAATCAAAATGCTACATTCACACCTAAGAACTGCATTTCATAATTATTGTTCGCCAGTGTCTTACAATTAATGCACAAATATCGATTTTTTTTACTATACTGTAAAGTATAAGCTCTCATTTGTGGGATTCTGAAAACGAATATCTGAGCATAGATGGCCTCCTCGACCTTTCCTAAGTTCCTAACATGAGACATATAATAATCCATCCTGTAATTCAGAAATTGCTACAATTATTAATTACTGAAACACATTAAATGCATAATTAAAACAAAATTTTGGAAAAATTACTAATTCCTTACATTTCTTGGAAGTAGTTCGATCAGCTTATTCAATTATGACTGTTGTTTGTCATGAATATTATTTATGAAATTCCTAGTGCTTCCAAGTCCAAGATATTTAGTGATGTTTCTTCTGTTGGTATAAGCTTAAATAAATGTATTTTTAAAAGTATATGATTTGAGATGTGTACATGATTAATTATAATCATTGACTCTGGAACTTCTGCAATAGTTATTATTCTTATTTATGAATTGCATGTAATGTGATAACCATAATAAAAATGCAAATGTCTAAATAATTCTTAGTACAAAATGTTTCATCCGTTTATTAAATATATAATATGGTCACAAACATACATTTTTCCAGGAATCGAATTTAAAAGTCACACTTGTCATTCATATCTAATGTGCCTTCTTGTATTGTTTTTAACTCTCAGTATAAGCATTACTAACTGAAGTTTCTTCTGTTCTTTCAGCCATGCTTTCCTGACCAAAAGTGTCGTCTGAATGGCTAAATATCGTTACCTTCCTTGGGGCTTGGCCCTCACCTTCCTCTTTCTCATCCTGCATTCAGTGCTGGCCTCGCCCGAAGATCTTGAGTTCACACGGCCACAGTACAATGTGACCATCCCTGAGAACTCCATTCCCAAGACGCAGGCGATCTCCACCGAAAAGATGGGCATCTTCGTTTCGGACCCGTCCCTTGTCATCCGGTATAAGATTGTCGCTGGAGACACAGACCGGTTCTTCAAGGCTGAGAGCAGGCTCGTCGGGGACTTCTGGTTTCTCATTATCCGGGTTCGGACTGGGAACAGAGCTGTCCTCAACAGGGAGTATCAGGATACATATCGACTCACTGTACGGGCAACTATTACTTCGGATTTGCGCAGGGCCCTCAAGCTTAAAGCACAGACCGAAGTTATCGTTACCGTGACCGACACCAACGATATCACGCCTACGTTCTATCCATCGACCTATGATGTCAGTGTACCAGAAGACAAACCATTGCATACCAGTATACTTCAGATAAGTGCGCATGATCCTGATCTGGGTATTAATGGCGAGATTTATTACAATCTAGCTGAACCTAGTCTTCAGTTTGCTGTTCATCCAACCAGGGGCATTTTGACATTGACTCGGCATCTGGATTATCAGAAAGAACCTGTACACAAACTAGTTATTCATGCTAGGGACAGAGGACATAAGTTTCGAGCGACTGAACTGGCTTCTCGACCGACGACCGTCACGGTGAAGGTTACTCCTGTGAATTTGTATCCTCCTGAGATTTTTGTGAGACAGTTTTCTACTTTGCTGTCTCCAACTGATCCAAACATATATGCTGTTGTAGGCGTTATCGATAAAGATATTGGCATTCATGGAGAATTAGACGCTCTGGAAATTATTGATGGTGATCCCTCCGGAATGTTTCAAGTCACCCCTGGTAATAAAATCAACGAATACAATATTGAACTAGTCCATCCGATGTTGCGAGACAACACCATATCACAGGAGTTTACCATTACTTTGAGAGCAAAAGATAAAGGAACGCCGCCTAGGACTACGACACAGGTGGTCACGGTACGATTAGCGGAAACTGCTGACACAACTTTGACTTTTGAACAAGCTGATTATGATGTCGAGATAGAAGAAATATCCCCACCAGGCTCTAGAGTACTTCATTTAAAAGTTACTGCATCAAGCGATCGCCCGATTGTGTATAAAATAGAAAGTGGCAATTCCAATGGCACATTTTCCATTCATACTAAATCAGGCTTGATGACATTAGCTTCTCCGCTGGATAAAGAAACCAAGCCTTATTATTCGTTGACTGTAAGCGCCTACGATCCTTCCTCTAGAGGTCAAAAACGAAAAACCACCACAATCGTGAACGTTCGAGTTCTTGACAACAACGATAATGATCCAGTTTTCAATAGTACAGTGGATTCAATAGTATTTGACGAAAACAAACCAGCTGGTAGTGTTGTGTATACTGCTTTCGCCACTGATAAAGATGAAGGTGATAATGGTTATATCACCTACAGTTTAGCAAATCTAAATCCCGTACCTTTTACCATGGATCCCTTCACTGGCGAAATACGTGCAACAGAAATCTTAGACTATGAAACGATGCGCCGGGAATATATTTTGAAAGTTCGTGCGTCGGACTGGGGATCTCCATACAGAAGACAAGCAGAGATGACACTCAAAGTTCAACTGAGGGATGTTAATGATCACCGGCCTCTGTTTGAAAAAGTCGGCTGCAAAGGATACGTATCGCAATCAGCTCCAATTAACACGGAAGTCATTACACTGTCGGCAATTGATTTTGATTATGGCAGCACTGTGAAATATCGTATGGTACCTTCAAATGATGATTCTTGCTTCCGACTGGAACCAACATCAGGCGTATTACGTATTGCTTGTGATCTTTCAAAAATGAACATTCGAGAGAGGACGATTAATGTGTCTGCTACGGATGGTACGCATTTTGCTGATGTGATGTCTATTAATTTAAAAATCATCAGCAGCGGTAATAACCAGCGTCTTGCCGACAGAGGTGCCTTGATGGAATGTCGTGACGTCGGAGTGACTGACCGGTACAAAAAGCAGCTAAATCTTGCCCAAGCCAACAACCGTAATAATGATATTACCGAACCGACTCCAACAAGCTTTTATGGGAACAAATATTCACCAGACTTTCCTTTGGGTTTGCCGACTGAAGTGTGGGTTAATGAAAGTCTTCCTGTAGGGTCAGAAGTTGCTTCCCTTAAGGCTAGGGACAAAGATAAAGGATATAGTGGTCTTCTAGTATATGTCATAACTGCAGGCGACGAATATAGCTTCTTTAGAATAGATCTTCAATCTGGACGATTGTACATCGATGCACCTTTAGATAGGGAATTCATATCGGAATACAACCTAAACATTTCAGCGTTTGATCTAGGTAATCCCCAGCGAAGTGCTTCCAGGATCCTTGTTGTCCATGTTGATGATGTGAACGACAATAAACCCATTTTCGAAAAGAATTCTTATAATTTTGTGATTACTGAGAACGCTGTAAATGGTACCAGCATTGTGAGACTTCGTGCTAATGATAAGGACGAAGGTGTCAACTCTGCTTTAACATTCCACTTAGAAACAGATGTCGACGAATTTCATATCGATCCATCCACCGGTCTCCTCACTGTATATGGAAATCTTGATCGTGAACGAATGGACACTTATCATTTAAAAGCTAGAGTCGTCGATGGCTCTCCTGACAATCCTCTTTCGTCAACGACCGTTGTCAATATTAGGGTTCTTGACGTCAATGACAATGCTCCATATTTTAGCTTGAAGCAGTACTGGGTGAAGGTTCGTGAAGACTTACCTTTAGGTGTTGTAGTTATTGTCATGGTGGCCAATGATCCCGATTTGGATGAAGGTGGTGAAGTGACGTACTCATTGACTGGTAGTGACACATTCACTATTGATCCTATGATGGGAGTGGTTCGTCTATCAAAAACACTCGACTTCGAGACAACTCAGTTGTATAACGTTACCATTACTGCTAGAGATGGTGGGGATCCTCCTTTAGAGTCCCAAGCTGCCCTTGTGGTAGAAGTGGAGGATGTTAATGAGAACATGTACCCACCAACTTTTGATGACGTAGTTGTCATTGGACATGTCAAAGAAAACGAACCAAAGGGCACACTTGTGACTAAAGTAACTGCCCACGATGCTGACCCATCTGGACTGAACAGTCAATTCACATATTCCATATTAGATGGTGATGGAATGGGATTTTTCTCCATTGACGATCAAGGTAAGAAAATTATTTCTTTTTGTAAACATTTGCTTTTGAGGTCATGGTAATATGAATGAGTGCACATAACTATCTTTAATATCTTTAAATCGTTAATACTATATTTAATGTCTTTAAATCGCTGTTTTAATTAAAAATTAGAGGAAACATGAGTATATATGTTGAGGTTCTAGTAATCTGAATGAGTAAACGTTGCTATCTTTAAATCATTAATATCTTTAAATCGTTATTACTTCCTTTAATATCTTTAAATCGTAATTTTAATTAAAAATTATAGTAAACATGAGTAAACACTATAGGTAATCTCAATAAATATTCATTACTATCTTTAAATCGTGATTACTATCTTTAATAACTTTAATCGCTATTTTAATTAAAAATTAAGCATGAGTATATACTGTTCAGTTCGTGGTCATCTGAATAAGTACGCATTATTATCTTTAAATCGTTATTACTATTTAATATCTTTAAATCGTTATTTTAATTAAAAATTAAAGTAATCATGTGTATATAGTAATTCACAATGCAGGAGTTAATAAGAAATTCGCTTATGGCTCTGATAGTACTGTTATGTGTAGCAATTTATTAAAACTTCAGACCATTTCAATTCGTAACTTTTTTATAAATGAAGACCTATGCTAAAATTTAGTGTCTACTTCTATTCATTTATATATGTACTCGATATTATTAAGCCTGCATCATTTAAAATATGATAAATAATTAATTGTTTCGTTATTTGAGGGGGAAGTATTTCTAATTTTTTAAAGGAATATGTAGAAGTACTTTGCAGTGAAATATGTTTGGATCTCCATTGAATCGTGTGTCAAGTGAGGCGTTTTATTTAATGAAATATTTTATGATATTGTACTATTTTTTTAAGTTAATAAAATAAATCCGAATCTCTTTTGATATCTGCTAGAATGTTTATATTTTATTCATTTCATCATGTAAAGTTCATTTTCATCATGTAAAAATAATTTCTCTTTTGAAATGAATAATGGGAAATGATTCTTTGTTTTATTTATTTCTTTGAATTTAATCATTTGGATGTGACAGTTAAAATATTTAACCTTGCAAAAAACTTCTAACTAATATATAACAAAATATATCACTTCACATAATACTTTTAATGTTCTGTATAACTTATTTTATTCAGATTGAAGCTAAAGTGTTAAATTTACTTTTTCTTTCTTACTACATTATTACTCTCATTTAAGCAGTATTTGTCCATCAAAAATAAAAATATGCGTCTGTAATTTTAAAAAAAAGTACTTTTTCATATTCATATAAAAACAGTTTACGGATAATTAGTTTGGTTATAGTTAAATCTTCCCTCCTTTTATTTCCTTATAAAACGCTATCATTGATATGTTGATGCAGAGCAAACACAAGTAAAACGATGAAAAAGTAATTAAATCGCCTTAGGTGGTTTTAAAAAGATGCAATTCTAACTCGGATGAAATTTTAATTAAATTCTACGATATATTCTTAAAATTGGTAATTTTTTCCTTTTGAAAGTCAAATATTACCTTTTTCTAAACTATTTTTTTATCTTGCTAGAATCTATTTTAAATATAAAATCATTTGATAAGTCTTTTTTTTAACCTAGTTATATTCCTGAAAGAAGTGATGAGAATCAGTTGAAAGGTACCTTCTAGGCACTCACTATGCTCTAGAAAAAAAAAATGTACGTTTCGTATCAATATTGTTTACATATGACCCTACTTGTTTCTTCCTAGATGTTTTTTTTTTCTTTCTTTCTTTTAAAACTGGGCTGTTATTTATGAATTATTCCGTTAGTTTCTTTCAAGAAGAAGGATACTTTTTTATTTATTTTTTTCAGAACTTCTAAGTGATCTTATTCTTTTCTATTTCATGTTGTATGTGATAATACTTAGCTTGCTGAGTGGAAAAATTCGAATGCTTGATTTTTATTTATTTTTTGCGCTGCTAATCTGGAATTTTAAAGTCATCGTATGCAAAGTAATCTCTTGCTCGAGTAAATTGATCCCCAGTGTGCGCTGAGACACTAGAAGTGATTCTAGATTCGAAGTTTATGTGTGAAGTTATTCCCTGGTGGAGGATCTGCTTATTTTATTCTACTAGGGGGGATGTGCACAAAATACGTGCTTCATGTGTTTTAGCAAAACATTTTTAATTAACTTGGTTGTCTGTAGTCATGTATAAAATTATATATTATATTCAAATAGTATCAAAATATTATTTAACGATATGATATCATATATATATATAGTGGCAAAATTTTTTTAAATGATTACTTTGGAACTTTTGAGGTAAATTTTTTTTCGAATACGATTTCTTATTTTGGACGTATGATAAATTCACGAATATGTGTGTACACATAAATAAAATAATGGACCACGCCATCTTCTTCGGAGTGTGTTCATTTTTGCCCTATATTGGCAGCACTGTATTGTCCTAATTTTATCATATATATATTCTTGTTGAATGTCCAAAGCGTGAATCAAATCGTACTATTTCAAATCTTCTTCTGTCAGCCTGAGTGAATTATTTCAGAAAGATTCATAAATTTATCTAATACATTGTATCTGTATGCCATTTTAATTCTAACTTACTTTTTGACTGCAAAAATACTAGTAATTTGTTTTTATTATTTGTTACAGTTTTACATTATACATCCGAAAAAACTAACACTTTGCCAATAACTACTTACTATTTACTTAAACTTACTTTATGTTCTACTGGAAGTAAAATCACTCATATAGAAATAATATATAATAAATGTACATAAAGAAGCTTAATTAATTTTTTATTGTAATTTAATTAATTCAAGGCTTTGATGGCAGTTCTAAATTTCATATTTTGTTATTCATCGTTAATGCTTCCATTAGATATTAAAATCCTTGAAGGAAAATTTGCGCTGTCAATGCATTTGGTAATTTGAGTATTTCATGCAACCACTCATAATACCTAGGGATAAAATATTCTATTCTCGTGTGGGCAGTGCAGTAAAATCATAATTTTCTCTGTAGGATATTTATCCTTTGAAAGGCTTTGGAGTGAGCATTGTCTTTTCATTCTTTATGCAGTTGTCATCATTTGAATGGTGGTCAACAAAGCTGAATGGGAATCATGGTTCTATTGTTCTTCATCCCTACTTCCTCCCTGTTTAATTGTTCTGTAAAACACCAAAGCAGCCACAGATTCGACCTAATGCATCTACTGATCATTAAACCCTGTTGTTTAACTTCCACAAAATTAGACCATTCTCTGCTAATGAACCACCTTTTCCTGCCGTTTGATGATGATCAACGAATATCAGTCTATCACCCCTTCCATTTTCCTGTAACAGCTCCTTCTTCCTGTTATAACTTATTACTCACCCCCCGTCGGATTTTCAAGTAGTTGGTGTACATTGCCTAGATTTACTTTCCGATACAAATCAGCTGAATTGCAACATTTCACTCGCCTGTCTGTCTATTCATATGTCATCAAACTTCCCCCTCCTTGTAGTTTTGAATCATCCATAAAATCGGTTAATTGCATTGTTGTTTATCAGATGGCGGAATCCCTAAAGCAGGCAATTTCGTTTGGAGGGTTGTTTGTTCAATGGAGAACTGCATGCACCCATCCGGTGGTGACTTTACCCTTTTGTAGTTTTAAATACCTTTTACGAGTTCTTGGAATTGGGAAGTATGCCAATTTCGTTACGAGATAGGGTTTGCTATCCCTTTATGTTTAAAGCATTCAATACCCTGCAGTTTCCTACAGCAGCGAAAGTTACTGTTTTGTGCGAAATTTGTTTGCAGCGACAGCTGGCGGGTTTGTATTGAATTCCTTCCATGTGAGAAAGTGAGGTGATGCTGATAGATCCTAGAAATAACTTTGTGGCTCTTAATTTTGAGCTTGTAGTTTGTATAACCGGCCGAAACTGATTTGCATATATTTAATGCAGTTGGAATGCATTATGCGTCGATATTTATCCATGAATTTAAGTACAGTGAAACATCGGAAATTTGGACAGATAGGGCACGTATTTCATCTGAATTGTTGACTTCTTTGCATTTTCTGATCCATGAGCGTGTGATTTTCCGAGAAACTAAAATTATTTCTCGGTTTAATTTAATTAATATGGAGATAATTGTTTTAATTAAACTATAGGAAAAGTTTTCTCCTATTAGTAAACAAATTAAAATGTTATTCGAAAGCTTCTGAAAATATTTATAACAGATGTTTCTTTTCTATCCCTCACTTTTTTTTTCATTGCAGTATTCAATTCGAAATTCTAATTATTTAACGGGAAATTCATCCATGCTTCTTAAATAATATCATTTAGCTTCTTTTTTATGTATGCCAGGAAGTTAAAAATGTTCCTGTCCCCCATAGCCTTGTGATTTGCGATTATTTGAAGTGGAATGTTTAATTTGAAGCATTTTTATTCTCATTTATTACTAATTTATTTTAACATCCACACCTCAACCTGAATCTAAAGCGGTTTTGTATCTTAACTTAAACTCAGCGGCGTAATGCAGTTAGATTTCCGAGATTTCTTCATAGCTCCTTTTCAATGCTTATATTCTAGAGAAATAAATTAAAATGCTAAACTTTGGAGATAAAAAGGATGGAGGATGCTAACCTAGATAAACTTTGGAGGATGCTAAACAGATATTTCTACTCTATTCCGTATTTTTTAATTGACACTCAAAAAGTATCTAAGTGATGCTACAAAAAAAAAAAAAAATCCCTGTAAGTTTTGTAAACATTATATGAAAATAACAAGCAATATACATTTTCTCTTATGTAAAGCTATACCACATATGTTGGTTATTTTCGAATTTGTCATAAAGTATAAAAATAGAAAGGATGCTTTTAAGGTAAATTTGTGTTTTTAATTTTTATATAGAGTGATAGGCTGCCGAATAAATCTGCATGGCTTCTCGGCTGTACATTTATTTTCTTCCAACTTCAAACCCATTTTATAAGGGAAATATTCAATAAGTTTTTGTTAGAACTCAATTGGTTTTCGAAGATTATATTTGGAGAAGTTTAAAAGATTCTATTTATAACAAGCCAGTAACTAATATGCAATTGGCGATTTTTTTTTACGATAAATATCTGGAATTCGAAAAATAAATAAAACTTCAACTTTACTTTTTAAATTCATATTTATTGTATGAAATTTTTATTCAACCAGGCAATACTACTGAAGATAATTTAGTTTTACTTATTGGAAATAAAATCGTCTTAAGAAACTTCAAAATCTCGAATTTGCATTGAACAGTGAGAGGTGGGGGGGGGGGGGAGCGAAATGCACAAAAAGTGTTTGAACAGCTTAAAAGAAACGTTCTATTTTGCAAAGGGAAGCACTATTTCCATTCTCCAATGCATTTTAAGAAAACTTCTGGCTATCTAACAATTTTCAACACAAACAGCCTAAACGACTGACAAGGAAAACGAAATCGCACCCTCACAAAAACACTTCGCAAACAAACAAAAAAAGTGGGGGAGGAGGTAAATTTTTAGCTAGAATAGGGTTAAAGACAAGCTACAGTTAAAAAAAAAAGAAATCAGGGAATTTCCTGAAAGAGCGAAATTGAATTTAAGGATCCCATATTTTTAAGCCTTAAGACTCTTCTTTGAGAAGCTCTGTTTGTTTATTAAATTTGCATTTCTTTACTGTTAGAAGCTGAGAAGTTGATACTGCACAAAAAAAGAAGACTGATGAAAATGCAATTTTTCCTTTCCCCCTCTCTCTGTCTTTCTCTCTCTCATTCTTTTTCGCGAGCAAGTCGCAAAGTGAGAGTAGTTCGAAAGGAAGGCTGAAGAAAAATGTGAACTCCAGAAAACTTAATGTGATAGCATTAAAATGAACTTAAGAACCCGTTGGGATGCTTTGCTTGAAGTGATTATGAGTATCGTTAAAGTGATTTTTAAAAGTGAATTAAGCCTAGAAATCGAAATGAATTGACGGCGCATTTTATTATCAACATACATTTTCAATACATCACACAAGTAATATAAATGATTACTAATATAATAACTATCTCGTATAAGGCCTATTTATTTATAATTGAATTGTTTCATTATAATCATTTCAAATTATGATATCTCTTGAAATTTTCTCGCTTACTATCTAATAATATTTTTCCAGTACAAAAATTGTTAACCTTATGCCTGGCTGTAAATGCTATGAGTGCAAAGATTGTTTTTCTTTCTTAGAATAGCAGGGGGGGGGGGGGGCAACCCAGAGTATACTGTTTGACTGCTTCTTTTTTTTTTCTTCTGTCTTTGAAATTAAAATATGGCACAGAACTATAATTTGTTAACGAGATCTCATACCAACTTTCATGTATTTAAATCTTCGCATTTTTGAATTACATGCATGCAAATATACTGACCAACAGATAATCAATCCGCAGATTAAGTGGGTTAAAAGTTGAAACTTATCAACAATTCAGATGCTAAAATTTTGTGCCAAATTCCTTCGATCTATATCTTTAAGTTTTGTAGTTAGGGTATTCATTTATACACAGGCAAGGTAAACTTCCTGTAAATAGATTTTACAGATTATTTGCTGATTTGGTATAAAGACCATCTATCAAATTTCATTCGTTTAGCTTATCCATTTTAAATTATTGCGTTCACAGGCTAGCATAATTCCAAAAACATATTGTTCGGATTTATGGAGATCTGAAACATATTATAATGTGAGAACATGATGTTGTTTTGGTTAGAGTTTTGAAGAGTTAGTTAGAGTTTGAGTTTGAGTTAGAGTTAGAGTTAGAGTTTGAATAAAGCATGAATGGCAATTTTCATCATCATCTTTTAATCGTATATATATTTTTATCTGCTTTTACCAATATTGCTTTATTATTATGTATGCTTCTTTGAAAGCAGATGCGTTTTTAAAAGGTTGACCTGCTTTTGCCAGTATTGCATTATTATTACGTATACTTCTTTGACAGCAGATGCCTTTTTAAAAGATTGACATAGAGCTATGGAATCATAACTGTTATTTCATCTCAAAATCGGTCGACTCCAAAATTTTGTTTCCCAGCTAGAAAAATTGAAAATGAAAGAATGAAAGTTTTAAAAAAATATCATTATATATAATATTATATATGTAGAGAGAGAGAGGGATAGAGACCGATAGAGAATTCTCGTTATTGTTTCAAACCGGTTTAAACTGGTTAATGACTTAATTAAGACAAATAATGGCTTAAAAAATAATAATGTTCTCACATGATAACTTGAAATTTGCGATCGTAGATTTCATTTTAATTTTTATTACTATAATACTTAATGGTATTCTAATTAAAAAAAAAGGAGCGTTTTATTATTATTGTAAGAATATTGTATATTCCGTACACCAGAAATTTAAGATATTTCACTATTTTGAAAGTACATTTATTTATAATTATTTTTAAATAAATTATATATTTATGTATTTTATTTGGTGCCGTAAACTGCATATAGATAAGGACAAGTTGCATAAGTTTTTTGCACTTTTTCTGAGACGTATCAAATAATATAATTTTTGATATTTAAATCTGTAATTAAATTCGAATCTATCTATATATAAAACGCTGGTGTGAATTCAAAAGCAAACCGAATTCGTTTTTGGTAATAGCTCGATCTTTCGAATTGTTTATCTTGCTTCAGCAAAAAAAAATCTAAAACAGGTTTGTTTGTTTTTTAATTTGGAGAGTACAAAAAAAAAATTTAAAATCGTGCAATTTGGATTATAAATCGAAATCATCGAAAAAGAAAAATTAGGACAAATCAAAGCGTTGAAGAATCATTCATATGAGGATCCAGTTTGAATGAGCAAAATTGGTTGAATAAAGTGAAGTTTCTGAATTACAGGAACACTGTCCTGGTGCTATGACAGGTCTCTGTTCTCTTTGTTCACGCCCTACAGCAAAATTACCCGGAATTTTTTGTTGATTCAAAGCTACTTGTATGAAAGTGACTCTGTTCGTAAGAATTCGATTAAACAAAATATTAAAATTGAAATTAAAACTACGTTTACAAATTCTTAGATCCTTCAGAAGGTAATAGATAAATACGCATTGAATAACTGTCCTCCTGAAAAATCTGGATGCCGCCACAAGCTATTTCTAAAAAAAGATAATAAAAGGATATCGCTTTTTGCTGGGGGAAAAAACTTAAAGAACATTTTTTTACCTTAAAAAATATATCTGCCTCTCCCAGATATATATATATATATATAATTTTTATTTTTGTCCCAGTCTCTTTTTCTTTTTTAACCTCTCATTTTCCGCTCTACTACTTCGTATTATTTTTGTTTCTAATTTCTTTGAGCTTTTTCCATCCCTTGTATTTTTATTTTTATGGTCATTTTTTTAACTTCCCATTTCTATTCGCGATGGTTAAGAAGCACAAGAATAAGAACGAGGGGAAAAAATGTAAGTAAGGTTTACTGGAATATTATTAGAATGACACTTGGCATCGGTCCCAAGCAAGAAAGGGATGATAAAAGAAAAAAAAGTACTCGGAGAGCCACCACAGTAGCGTTGGAATCGATTTTTGACGTACAGTCGGCCCCAGATGCGGGCATTTCTTTGCTCTAGGAAGAGCACTTTATCATCTTCTTGTTGTAGCTTTTTCCGCTTTCTTTAACGGTCTTCCTAGCAGGATTTAATCTACATTTTCTGCTGCCGTCTAGCCCCAGAGGGACGAGGGAACTCGTGCTGGCCAAGATGAGAGGGCTTTATTGTTCTTGTTGGCCATCGATTTTAAACTTTAACGATTTGGAACCTCAAATCTTTTGTCTTGTCTTGTCCTTTTCATTTTCTTTACGATGACGAGGCGCTATTTGTCACTATCGAGAATTTAATAGCCGCTGAAAATGTTTTCTATCACCACATTAACATTTACGGTTCGCATGTTTTTGCTATTGCTTTGGATATTGTCGAGTTATTGGTTATGGCGTGTCATATAAGTTCCACAACATGCTTTGGAATTCGAATTTCTTAACGCAATAAAAACTAGATTTTTTTTTTTTCGCTTTGAGTAGATGCGCTTTTAAATTGCATCAAAAAATTAAATGAAGTAATACAGCAATAAAAGAATAGCGTATGTATCTACTTTCGGGACGAATTTTTTGAAAAACGGTCGAAAATAGTTATATTTTTTGAATATTTGCATAAAACAGATTGAAAAAAAGCATCTATGAAACCAAAATACACTAACTAAATGGCAAATGTTTTTTTTTTTAATTGGGAAAAAATAGCTTTTTTTTTTTTGGTTAAAAAGAGGTATGAAACAAACATCTTCTAATTCAGAGGTTATCAAATGATTTGCTTAAAATCTTAGATAGCTAAAGAAACATATTATCTAGTTCCTGAGCTAAAGAATAAGCTATGTTTCTATCCATTTTTTAAATATTGGGGTTCGACTGATAAATAACACGAAATTTTCAATTTTTTCACTTTGCGGAACACTAAAACAATAAAATAATAAAATATATCTAAATGAAAATATTACTTATTCTCTTGTTCAGGAGCTGTAGAACATATTGAGAAATTATTATACCAAGTTTAAGCAAAAAAAATTGCATTCGATTTTCATTTATGATGTTCTTCGTAAGAAATTGTTATCAAAGATTAGAATTTAAGAACATAGCATCTAAAGATATAAAATAGCATTAAAACGTATGTAAATGCAAGTATAAAAATCAGTGTAACTTCCCAAAAAATAGACATAGCAACAAAATTCTGATGATTTTATAAAAAAACCTGTTCAAACATTGAAAGTATGAAATTTAAAAAACATTATAATTTTGTAAAAAATCGACTTTTCAATGTCGATTCACCTTACCTACCTATCTTCAGATATTCTTAATAAACGAGGCTTTATGTGAATTAAGTTGCGTTAAATGTGATAAGTTGTCCCATTCTTCATCTAAAATCAGTAATATGAATTTGTATTAAATGAACCCACACAATGAATATTTTTTTATGTGGTAGGTAAGCCTGACGGCTAATAATGTGCTGCTTTTTAGTAGAACTTGTGCTCATTCTAGTACAAAAATTTAAGGCTGTTTTTAAAGAGTTTTTGCTTAGTGGAAAAGCTGAGTTGGTCTCAGTCATACGTTCGAGACTCTTGTCTGCGTGACATTTATCGTATGCATGAATCAGGTGATTCATATTAATTCCATTAAGATTGAAGTGCCCTCCCTGTGCTGTGGTGTATAAGCTAGAAGAAGGGTAATCCGGTAAGGTGTTATCCTTATCATCTAATAAAGATTTAAAATTATGAGGTCATTAAAAAAATAGCATTCATTTAGCTTCTAAATGCAACTTTTTGCCTCAACTATACTAAACCCAATGCAGTCTTGCAGTTCAAGAATTGTTTTATTCATTCTAGAACTCTTTTAAATGTTAGTGGATCTTCACAGCGCGTTTATAGTATTATAATAACAGGCTTGCTATCTGTTGATATATTTAAAGTGTTCAAATAATTTTCTTGGATATTCTCTCTTTTTTTTAAAATTTTAAATAGTAATTTTTGAAACCTAAAATAATGTTTAGAGATACGTGTTTTGTGCAATTATTCGCCTATAACTGTGTAACATGAGAAATTTTATTGTAAATAACAGCTATTTACAAATTTAGGTCGTTTCCTAGTATGAATTGGATTATATTTGTTGGATGAAATTCCATATCTAACTATACTGCGCTAAATATTAGGCTTTTGTTCAAATCTTGCTTTATAATCTGATTTTTGTTAAATTTGTTTAAATCTGAGGAAATTGTATACAATCCAAGCATTAAAGTGAAATACTCACTCACAAGACGTGATTGAAAAAAGAAGTTATGTTCCATCAAAAAATTGATGTACTCATGGATAAGAAGACGAACGTAAGACATTTGTTACAGTAGAGAATAAAAAGTAAAAAAAAAAATCTAATAATAACGAAATCTATCGTCTCTCTCAAAATTTTGAAATCTTTTATTTACTGTGTAGAAGTCAAATCTTTTGTCTAATTCAATAGAATGAGTCACGGCTTTCTAACTTGAAAAGAATAGGAAGAACTTATGTAGTAGTCAGACTTCAAATTAGTACTATATTAACTTTGTGTAAACATTTAAATTGCTCTTTTATTTTCTAGCTAGAGAAGAAAATGCGCCGTCAAAAATAACAGTCGTTGCATTGTTATTTTCTATCTAGAGAAGAAAAGAGAAAGTCAAAAAATAGCAGTCTTCTAGTTTCTAAAAGCAGCTTCTCTGCCTCAACTGTGCTAAATCCAATGCGGACTTGTAGTTCAAGAATTGTTTCATTCATTCTTCAACCTTTGAAGATGTTAGTGAATCGTAGCTTAACTGCGGTTGTTCAAACGTTCAAATTGGGACTGTGCTGTCTTCTAGCATAATTTTGGAATAAGCTATTGTTCTCTAGCTTGAGAGAGAAAGAAAGTGCTCTAGTGCAGTAGTCATTTCTTCAAATAAGGACATTGCTGTCCTTTTGATATGATTTTAAATATGTACTAGCTCGAAAAAAGAAAATGAAGCACTGTAGTAGTCAAACCTTCAAATAGAAACTCTACTATCTTCTAAACAAAATTTTAAGAATATACTATTGTTTTTAGCTTGAGAAAAGAAGAAGAAGAAGCATGTTAATGATTAGTAAGTTTAATGAAGAATATTCTGTTATGATTGAATCAGTTGCGTCTGTGCTTTTTTTAAGCATATTTTCATCAAAAACATTGTATTTTCAGTCTTACCAAACTTATAATGGAACGTAAAAGCATTTTATTTTAAGTATTACTTAGAGACCGAAGAAAATTTTAGGTTTCTCTCGAAGTGTTTGTGACAGCACTTGGCAGATTTTGCCCTGGATCGACAGGCAGAAAGCATATAGGAAAATGGTAATCACCGCTTCACACTTGGAGCTGCTGTCAAATATCCGGAAAGCCCCCTGGCATCTAGAAGTAATCTGTAGACTCTCTTTAAATAAGTGTTAATGCTGTATATTATATTTCTTGCACCTCGAATTAGAATGAGAAAAACAATAACTACATAAAAATGTTCTGATCTATGTTTTATTTTGATTTTCTAGAAATTAATCTTTCGGATTTAAAGTTATGTTGATATTATTATTTAGTCAAAGCGAACATTCCTTGTTTATTCAATCGAATCAAGTGTTTATTTACTAAAGTTATAGTTATAATTGTTTTCTTTTCGGATATATAATATTAATAAAAATATGTTTCATTAGATTCCCTATGTACCATTTTTCTTAATCTGGTATAATTAAATTTAAATACCTTATTTTGAAATAGGCTGCGCTAGGGGTTTTTTACGAACTGTGTAAAAAAATCTTATTAATTCGAATATTTGGGCTGTTGATTACTCGCATTTCTTATTAAATATCTCCAATTTTGAGAAATTCTTCTCTTTAGTTTTTATTTACATTTATTAGATTTTTAATATCTTGGGAAATTTTTGTTTTTGATTTTTGTAAATGTCTGATAGTGCTCCTTATTTTACATACAAAAGATTATTTTGTTTTCCCAGAATGCAACACCTTAAATATTAGTAATTTCTGCGATAAATAAGCTAGATTATTCGTTCCGTAAATTATTTGATCGCATAAAAAATTCGAGTTACTTAATTTAAAGTACAATATTTGTGTGAGGAGGGATATTAATGTTTCTATCTAGTCATATCGTTTTAATGTCTAATTACTACAACAGTCTTCATTCTAAACTTGGGATACAATAGGTAGCTATTAATATTCATTGATTTTTATTTTCCAGTACGTTGTATGTGCTTGTTTATGCACATAAATAAACTTAAATTAATGGAGATATCATATCAGCTTATACTAATAAATCTGTGTTTGTATTATGGATTCATGAACTTTTTCCACTTGTGACCTTGTTGTTATAAGAAAATAACGAATTACTTAATGATAAATAAAAGGAAATTCAACTAAAAATATTTATTTGCTATATTTATTATCAATACTGAAATATAAAAAAAATGGCAAATTAACGTTTTCGTAATTTTTTTTTATTTATTTTTGTAATTCTTTATATATATATATATCCCATTCTATGTTTAAAATTCTGTTTTTGTGAGTAATTAGTTGATGCTTTCATAACGAAGTTATTGCGAGAATTCTATATATTGCAAACATCAGATAATCCGTGGAACACATCTAAAAATAAGACTGATTTTATCTATATCATTCTAAAATAATAAACTTTACAGAAACTTTTACAGTACTTTTTTTTTTCAATGCAATTCCGGAAATGTTCGATTATTTATTTCAGTTGCTAAGATTCAGTTTCCTTATTACATTAAGTAATGCATGATGGGTGATCATTTCTTCACTTCGTTTCGTCTTAGATTTGCTAGAATATCGGTTTCTTTAGGAGCACCTCTCTAAAAGGACCGAGCGACAAAACCGAATCCATCTCCAAGCTCTCATCTTTCCTTTGTCTTTTACAAAACGAGTCCAGAAAACCTGATGACGGCGCGAATTGCGGTCACGTGGTTTCAATGGATTCTTTCTTTCGTAGCTTCCGGATATATCTTTTCTCCCCCCCCCAAAAAAACGTATTGTTTTCTCTTTCTCCCCATCTCACGTTTCTACTCAAACGTGATGTCTTCGCGTGTACCTTTTGTTTCCTACGGGCCCCTTCCTTTTGTTGTTTTTTTAATTTGGGAGTTTTATTTGAATAGTATATGGGTAGGGGATTTCTTTTTCACCTATACTTTTCTAGTGTTTTTTCACCCACCCCCACACCCCCTCTTTTGTCATGTTGAAAATTGGTTTTGGATGTCTCTTCCTGTCTTCTAGAAATTGGTCACCGTAGGATATGTTTTCTTAAGACTATTTTTTTTTTTTTTAATTTTGAATCCTCGTCTTACGAAATGAGGTAAGGGAAGTCCATTTTGGTTTCTTGATTTTTGTAATCGTATCGTAAAGAGAATGTATTGTAATGCATCCATTAATGCATAACCAGAAGTTTTACAAAGGAAATCGCATTCTCTTTCTTGTGATTGTGTAACTAAGTAGATATTGGAAACTTTATGCCAATGGAATATTTAATTTGCTTTGAATTGTGGATGTTTTTTTTATTGAATACGGAAAAAGAAATGGAAAGGATAAAAAATAATAATTTTTTGAACTATTCTCTTTATTTAAATATTTCTATTGGCATTTATTTTAATAAAATTTACATTTCATTATGAATATTAAATGATTTCAATCTTGCCAATAGGGACCATGAAACTAAACTGTTTCATGTATTATTATATCCTAATGAAATAAATCTGAGGCTAACTGAAATTTTCATATGATTATTTTGATTATATGTCACTATATGCCTTATTAATTATTATTTATTATTTTTATTTCAACTTTCAATTGAGATAAGTTTTTTAACATACGTTTCTATTTACTACGAGTTTTGAAATAGAAAAATCAATTCATAAATAGGTAGTTTTTCTCAGAATGCATCGATATATTTAAAAGTGTATGAACACTGAAAAATGTGTCCAACTTTCCATCTGTTCGAGTCTTATGTCATCTCCTCTGAAGTAACGGCTTCTAACAGTTCGCTTTCCTGCATGCAGTGTCTCTCCGTTACAAAACAACTTCTACAGAAACGGATCTTGTTCTATAGTTTAACACTGATTTTTTTATCATTATTTATGTACTGTTTTTAGCTGAAGATTTTGGCCCATTTGTTGTTTGCGTACTTTAACTGAAAAATTTCTTTAAATGTATTTCTTAAATAAACGAATTACTAGCAACACGTTAATGGATACAATTTATACCAAAAATTAGTATCAATTATTATTCTTGCCGTTAAGCTTGTTTTGTCTAAAAGAACCGATTTTTTTTAGTTGTTGTTGGTTCAGTAGTTGGTTGAAATTGTTCTAATCATTATGATTGCTTTGGTGCAAATTTTATTTTTATTAGAAACATACGACATGGGAAAATTTTATATATATATATATATAGTTTAAAACGCTAATTGCACATTATATTTATTTTCCCATTAATAACCGTAACTTTTTTGTTTTGTCTTCTATTACTTTCACATCAAACACCGCATATGCTAAAGGATGTACTTATATCCTTAACTATTGCAGTAAGACGGATGCTTCCATTTATGAAGTTTCATAAATTAAGTTATCCAAATGTATGCAAATACTTTGTCTTCCATAGAGGCTGATGATAAAAAAATATACAAAATTAAATTTAATTACAAAAATTACATTTTTATGTGGCCCCCATAGTGAAAATATGTCAATGAATGAAATGTCTTTATGATTGCATGCTCTCGGACAAATAGACAGATATTTGATTATTATTTTGTTTTTTCCAGTCTCTATTTACTTTTTGAAAAATTAAGATTAATTCAGTTTCCGATTTTCCTGGTGAGTTTAGTTTGTTTAGTTATATTAACGTCCCGTTTTAAAGCAACACTAGGGCTATTTTGTGACGGACCTCGTCATTTTGAACCGCGGTCAAATGACGAGGACGACACCAGAGCTGGCATCCTCCTCTCCGCACCACACCAGCGGGAGCATCCTGGTGAGAAAATCTTGACAAGACTGATTCATGTCTTTTGGTTTAACGAATTTGTTAAGGTAAATGACCACGTTGATGAATAATAATAAGTTCTGTATTTGAATATACTGTTACAAACCTGCAATTCCCAGCATAGTTGGTTCCATCATCAGAAAAACGGTTTTACAGTCATCTGTATTGGACGGAGTTCGGGTATCGCGTCGGAGGTCCCAGAGCTTGGCAACAAATTTGGCGACTTTGGCGCCAAAATAGATTATACCCGAAACATCGAGAACTTTCCCGATCCGTCCAGTAGGAACCGAGATACGCCTCGAAAGTTCCTGATTAGTTGAGAGGCTTTTAGCCCCGCCTCCTGAGACCTATAAAAGGAGGCAGTCTGTGCTGCCAGAGCAGAGTAGTTGGAATCGACGATGAAGAGTAGTTGGAATTGACGGTGAAGGAATCTTCCAGAGATTAACAGAGCAGCGACGGAGTCAAACTAGTGTTGAACTAAGCTGTGCGCTACTTCTGCAGTATAGTCTTGTTGTCTGCACGTCTCGCGGCTGAAGATAATTGCCTTCTCTATGCTGTATATAGTTGTCGTCTTTGTGCTGTCCTGTGTGTCTTCGTGTAAATAAACGTCGTTGTTTTATTTTCTACTGCCGCATGCTGATTGAGCGTTCTCCACACCATATCACTTCCACTATCGAAACGAACCCGGGAAATTTTGTAACAATACCAAAGTTGTAGATTACTTAAGAAACATTTTACGTAGTTCTTAAACCAAACAATAAACTGGATTTCGATCCAGTTTTTTAATACTATTATTCGAATCATAATTTGCAGGAAATTTTCCTGTTTTCATTATGTAGCATTAAAACTATTGTAGAATATTTGAACTATTGTAGAATATTTGAACAGATTGTTTATTCTGTCGTTCCAGAACTGTAATACATATAAAAAAACACTGCATCAAATTTGAACGAAAACATACCTTGAATTTTAATTTTTGAGGAGAAGATGTAAGAAGATTTTGCTTAAATTTATAACGTAAGAAATAGCATTTAAAGATGCAAAATAGCATTAAAAGATGTATTATTAAAGTATTAAATAATAAATGTAACTACAAGTAACGAACGTTGAAACAAAATGCAAATTGTTTGATATAGAAAACAGCACGAGAATTGAGAATATTGAATTTTTTTTAAAAGGATTTAATATTATCGCCAAAATTCGACTTTTTAAAGTAGTCTTTTACCTTTAAGAAAATGCATTGAATTTAGTATTTTGTTATCTTTAAACGTTCCCGAAAAATCGTTCCTACCATCTTCTACATATTCATAACCCCTTTGATAAATTTATTATTTTTAGTAAACTATGTGTTTTAACATGTACCATTCGAAAACAGCGCGCCACTGAGAAATTCTTACTAGTACGTAACATTTCATAATTTTCCTATAACAGAGCCTTGCATCAAATGCAAAGAATTTCTATGAGCGTCTCTTCTGTCCTACGGGATTCGCTCGGTAATCGGTGTGTGTCCATTGATCCTGCATTCAAAAGGGATAGCATTGTTTCATGCTGCGGAGAGTTCAAACGCTAATTCTCTTTTCTGCTCTTTGTCGGAACCGTGTGAGTCAGGACCTTTGAGATGCGCGAATAATAATTAATGAATGTCAGACTCGATGCTGCGCAAACGTGCGCCGGATGAGCATCTAAGGATCTATTTTCGTTCATTAATGGAAATCACGTTTATGCAGGAATTGATAAAGCAGTCTTTTTATTTTCCCATGTAAGGTGTATACAAAGAGAAAATATTGCAATTATCAAAACAATTCGAACCCAAGATTTGACGAATGAATGCGTTTCATATCTCAAATGAATACGAAAAACTCATTTTTAGAATTGCATGTGTCTATTTGTGAAGACAATAATTCAAATTCGCTTTGAGCTAGAGGAATGAAATTTGTATTGTGTCTTCACACTAAATTTGATTAAATTTCTATCAAATTTAGAAGGAAATTTTTTCAATTTTCAGAAAATTTGTTTTGGCAGTCTAAGTAGAGGGAACATAATTACTACAAATTTAACCCTCCAGCTGCGTATCCCGCGATTTCCGTGGGTTGGCAATCAGTCCATTTTCTATTGCACCCGGCGTTTTTCGCAGTTTAGAGTGCTTGTTTTTACCATTACAGATTTTTGTTATATCACATTATTATCGTGTATCAGTTCACTTTAAAAAAAAATATTTGAACTTATTTGCAAACATTGCTTCTAAATAATGATTTTAAAAAATTACTGTCAGATTGTTAAAGATCTAGATGGATAAAATCTTGCGTTATCTATGAAAAATTTGAAATAAAAATCTTCAGAGTTTTGGCTGTCTGTCGGTCTGTTCTTTTACAAGCGTTGAAATACGATAACTCAAACACACAATGACTTAAATGTGTGAAATTTGATATGTGATTTTGTGACGACACATTCCTAGTTCTATGTCAATTTTTTCTTTTAATCGGTCGAAAAAAGTTTCGAAAGCATCGAATTTCCCCATTAGATTTTCAAAATCCATTTTAAAAAATAAATATTCTAACACGTGTACAAAATGCTTAAAATGTACTAACGTTTTGATTCAATATCTTATTGTAGCCACTCCGGTTGCTTGTCATGTTTTCACTCTGTACTATGAATGATCTTTTAATATCTGGAATACGCTTCTTATCGTAATATATTTGCAGCTGTCCTGTTTGATTTTGATTTTCTGCCATCCATTCTTGTGTGAGATATTCTTTTATTTCACTCTCATGCATTTGACAATAATAATAACTTATCACTAGAATTTTTCGCAACCAGTTCTGCTAAGATTAATATTACTGAGGTGTTTTTTTAATTAGTTTTAGAAGCCAGGATAACCAAGTCAGAAACTAACCTCAACTTATTCGTTTTCGTGACAAAAAATAACATTACGCTTTTCTATAAAGGTTATAACCTTCTCGTATTTTCATATTTTTGTTGGAATCTGTATTAGTTTGACAAAATTCCTTCGTCTGTATCTTGAATAAATCTGTTTTTTTCAAAGCTTTATGTATCGAAGAAATAATAATAGAATAAGGAAAAGGCGAGTTTCGGAAATCTATTTGTTTGTTTCTTTTTCTTTTCCTTCTTTTTCTTCTTTTTTTTTTATCAAAACTGAATGAGAAAAGTGAAAAACAATATTTCCCCACCCTTTCCTACAAATCTTTTGATCCTACGAGCACCTTCGAGGTTTTTTTGGTGGAGAATATGAGATTGTAAAGCACTTTCGCCCTGTCTTCGTATGGCTGGCCTTTAAAAAAAATCGATGTGTTACGAAATATGACGCGATGCTTGTGGTGAGATTCCTTGCTTCAGAGTTGTTATACTTTTATGTGGCCCGAAAAAAACACATAGAAAATGGAAAATGTCCTTTAAGTTTGTTTATAGAATTAGCGAAATGTGGAAGAAGTTATAGTATTTTTACAAAATTATAAGTCATTTGTTTTATTGGTATGGTTTATTTAGTTACATTACGTTAATTTTAGTTGCATTCATATCACTTTTACATTGTCAAAAGGGTTCTAGGATTGGATTTCTGAAACTTTATTTAAATAGTGAATCAAAGCTTTGCAATTTAACAAAGCTTTAAAAAAGCCATTTTTAATGTCAGTGAAAATTTCTAGTATTTTCTGGCAAGTTTAAGGTTGTGCAATGAAAATTTGTTGTAGAAACTTTCGAAATTAAATCGTTGATGTTGATATTTAGCTCTGGCATCGAGGTGCAAATTTAACTAAAATTCTTCAAATATTCAAATGGTTTGTCCTTGTGTGGTTTAACAACAAATCACCCACTGCTGAAAGACTGACTTTTGGAAATTTGTTACCTCTGTATGCTACTTATCATTAGTCAAACATTGTTTGACCGATATTTGGTTTAACAATAAATTCTCACTTCTGAAAGACTGACTGTTGCAAATTTGTTACCTTTGAACGCTACCTACTAGTGTCATTCAAACATTGATTGTCTGATGTTTGGTTTTGCAACAAATTGCCTACTGCGAGATTACTGACATCTGAATAAATGTTGCTTTCAAATAAAGCAAGTTTGTAGACCGCATTTACCTCGAAAGTCCTTCAAGATGCAACCTATTGAGATATATTTGAGCATTTAGAAATTCGAAGAACGCTTTAAACAGTATAAGAATGCCCCGCTTTTTCTTTATGACGAATCCTGATTCATGTATTTGATTCCTGTGCCGGATCAGGATATATGCTAGATCAATTGGGATTAGAAGCATCGACACTTTTAGATTCTTTTTCTTCTGAAAGTTATTTCAGAATTCTTTTTACTGAAAGCACTGTTGTTGTTACTTGTTTTTTATTAATATGAAGTATTAATATTAATGAGTATTTAAAAATAGGAAATTCGCATCTTAATTTCAGAGTTAATTACAGATAAGTAATGCCTATTATGAAAAGTTATTAGTGAATTTTGAAGAATTAAAGTGAAAAAATGATAATTAGGAATTTAAATTAAATCATTCTTTCATGAATGTATGTAGCTGATTGCTTTATTGTTATTAAACTATTATGAACTAAAAAGATAAGCTCTTGCTCGTTGTCATTTGATTCACTTAGTAAATGTCGAACTTAATTCAAATTATAGTTGAATAAAAAAAAATTTGGCCTGGGAAAAAAGTTTTTTTCTTGATTTTTATGAGCAATCAAATGATGAATGAAGCTAACTGAAAAAAATTACGAAAGTACAAAATAAAAGAGATAAGACTTTCAAGATTTTTTTTTTTCAAACCCTGATATCTTTGTTTTCAAGATTCACTTTAAATTTGTTATTTAGATTTATTTTTTAAAAGGTCAATTTTGAAAAAACGCTTAAATTGATATCCTTTTGATATCTTTGCTTTCATCCATACAGAATAAAAATTTCGAGCTTGAAAAGGGCTATTTTTGTTTAATGAAGATATTATGAAGACAGACAAGGGGAATTATCTAAGGAAATTATAAAAGTGTCGGATAAAAATGGCGGAAGTGATTTCTTAATATTCGTCGTGCTTAAATTATCGATGTATTAATGCCTCTTAAATTAATCCAATTTGCCTCTCAAAGAATTAATATAATCTCAGGTCAAAATATAAATTACATTCTGAGCTATCTCATGCGTGTTA
The DNA here is from genome assembly GCA_026543865.1 of Argiope aurantia. Lineage (NCBI taxonomy): Eukaryota > Metazoa > Arthropoda > Arachnida > Araneae > Araneidae > Argiope > Argiope aurantia. Next base: position 978,141 of record JAPMOR010000331.1, read on the forward strand.
TAAGAATGCACGCTCAAATTTTTGTCATTACTCCGAAGCACTTCTCTTAAACATCAAAGCTCTGACCGTTTACATCAACTAATATGCTGAGCTTGTTTTGAACGTGTTCGCGTTTTAAAAGTTCCTTCAGTTGTTACCTGTCGAATTCGAATTCTTTTATGTTCTGATAATACTTTACAACACGGCTCAAAATCATCTCCAAATAATAAAAGTAAACAGACGAAATAGTGCTTAAACCCAAGCTCTGCGTGTTTACGTTTCGAAGGAGAAATGTGATCAAGTCTGTAGGTGTTGCTAGATCTTATAGGTAAATAATACGTTTTTTGAGACACATGAGAGAATTATTTATATAGATAATTATTTTATTTACTATGAAAAGGCAACTTTTACATTCCAAATCTACTTCTCTTTCCAAAAAGAATTTTAAACTGAGCTACAATTCTACCAGAAGACATTTATATTCTTTAATAATCGTTTGCGTTCTGATTAGAGAGAAAAAAAAAACTGCAGGTGTTACCAGATCATATAATTAAACAACGTTTTTTTTTTTTCGATAAAGAGAATTATTAGATAAAGCAAAAGCGAATTATTTATATAGATAATAATTATTTTATTTACCATAGAAAAGTAACTTTTGCATTTCAAATCAACTTCACTTTCCAAATAGAATTCTAAACTGAGCTACAGTTCTATCAGAAGTCATTTAAATTTTTTAATAATCATTTGCGTCCTTATGAGAAAAAAATATACTGTAGCTGTTACCAAATCTTACATCTAATGTGTTTTTTTGGAAGCCCCATACATTATTTATTATTATATTATTTATAAAGATTTATGGATGATTATTAATAAATTAGTTATAAAGATAGTTATAAAGTTTTTATTTATAAAGATTGCTGCATTATTTATAAAATTTATTAAAGTTGGTTGCATTATTTCTAAACTGTTTTTATTTATAAAAGATTGCTAGAAAAGTGGCTTTTTTTAATACAAAAATCCATTTAAAATTTATAAGTTAATATTCGAAACTCTACTAGTTAAAAAAAAGCCCTGCCATTTATTCCCCCACCCCCAAAAATTAATCTTGACATTTTTATCTTTTCTTTTCTTTCTTTTTTTTTTCAATGTAATCTTGATATTTTTAATGTATTCTGACCTGTGGTAGATTGATTTAATATAAACCCCTTTGAACCAATTTATAATACAAAATTATACTTTATTCTCAGATTTATCTCCATTATGATATATCTTATACTTGCATTTTACAAATTACTTTTTATAGAGAAACCAAATGTCAGACAGATGCAATTTTCTCAGTCCTGCACTATACGAAATTAACTACCAGATTACCGCTATAAATCCACAATGTCACTTTCTATATAAAACTGTCAACAAATTAGACCATACCGTGCCAGTATAAAGCCCCCCCCCCCCCCTCCTTCTATAACTGCACTAAAGCGTTCCAAATTAGTCCCGAAAATAGAGGCCATCCGTCTTCCAGGTATGGGAAACAAAATTCTTTTCGCGGAAAACGTCGTAGCAGAAGAAAATTATTTATCACTAAAAATCCAAACTAATCAAAGCGCAGAGGCCGCCGCATTTCGCGTCCTTATGGTTCACAATCAATCACGCCTCTCAAAAATGCCAATACCACGCTCTGCTGAGGACGAATTTATGAATATTCACGGCATGGTTGTAATGAGTTATAGACGAGTGCAGCGAAGGACGGTTTGGGAAGAGGAAAAACACTTAAAAAAAGATGAAATTCCTCGAAAAGAATGGGATGATGAGTCCACTTCGGATTGATTTATTTTGCATCTTTTTTATATAATTTTTTTCGAATTATAGAAAATTTATTTGAGAGAATTAGTATTTACTTTTGTTTTTAAAAGGAACTTATAGGGCATAAGAGCTACTTTGAAGCTTTGAAAACTTCATTTGGATATTATAATGTAAAAATAAATAAATAAATAAAACTAAATTGGAAAATATAGAAGAAAGCTGAATGAATTTTAATCTGGCAGCAAACATATAATTGTATAGTTTGTTTGCTCAGTTTACTATTTTGACCTATATAAGTATCAAGTTTGGTTTAATTTAATTTTATTGCATATAGTATAAATGCAACTAAATAACAAAGTGATGACGTAAGAGGTTCATATGTAAACTATGTTAGCAACCAATCAAGTGCATGTAGACATTTCGGACTTGTTGATTGCAACAAGTATGTATATTTTCAGAGTAATAACATTTTGTAAGCTTTTATATATTGGAAAGGCTGTTTTCCAGGGTAGAATAATAGATTTTTTTTCCCCTTCGAAAATTTGAGTAATTTTGGTGGCTCTATTTTGATGGATATATGTAGACTTATTGATTGACATACAGTGATTGACTGTATGTCCTATTAAAAGCAACATGGGGATTTTTTTTTTTGCGACAACAGTTTTATTGTATTTTTACATAGGTAAAACTACAGTGCTGGAGTTACTGGGATTACTTTACTGAGTACAAAAGTAAATCAGCAAGGATATCAATCAGACCAGCAATAATGTAAAACACCCAGTACGATAATGGGATTACATTTTCAGGATAATTATGTTGGTAAACAATTAAATTTCAGTCATTGTAAAATGAGTAATATAATCGTGAGTCGAACGACATGTATGTAAGTGTCGACTGTAAGCAGTAATGCCAGTCAGACCAGCAACAATGTAAAAAGTTCAATACGATAATGAAATTGCAGGGTAATTATGTTGGTAAACAATGAAATTTCAGTCATTGTAAAATGAATAACATAGTCGTGATCGAAATTCATGTAAACACGTACATGTCGACTGAAGGCTGTAATGTCAGTCAGACCAGCAGCAAAGTAAAACATTCAATACGATAATGAAGTTACATTTCAGGAGAATTATGTCGATAAACAATCAAATTTCAGTGAATGTAAAATGAATAATACAATCGTGGATCGTACTATATGAAACGCTGAACTATATACATCAGAAAATAAACACTGCAACACTGTTTTTTTAGAAGCAAATAAAACATGATATTAAAAAGTAAAGGATGTGTAAGTTTATGACACGAAAATAAGCACATCATCTATCAAACACCACTGACACCCAAACACTTCAGACAAGTTAAGAAAGAACCGTGATCCAGTGAACTCAGTCCAGCCCTGTGCAACACAATTTCTGAAGATCCAAATCGTCACGGGCGCAAAGGTGGAGGATGCTTTGCGAAACGAAAGAACAAAGCAAAAAAAAAGTTATTTCTTTCAAAATTGCTTTTACGAGGGCAGGGAATCGAAACTGGGGAAGGATATAAAAAAAAGAAAGAAATAGAGGGAACTCCTCAAGAATAAGAGGAACTCATAGACATTTGAAAGGGTTCTAAACAAAAAAGAAAAGAATAGTATCCAGGCGATTTCATAGGCCTGGCGACGAGATGAGAATGTCAAGGGATATATTTTCCAAGCAGATGAAAACTATAACTTCGTCCAGACAAGAAGCCACCCCGCGCACGTTCCAGAAAATTTTCAGTAGGAGCGCCGACAGAAGGATTTGGGGAGGAAATGGAACACAAACAATAACAGGGAGAGGCGTAGATTGGAGGTGGGAAAAAAAAGTGATTTTCAAAAGAAGCGGACGCTGCGTTTCTCGCAAAAAGCATCGTACGTGAGTTACATGAAACGGAAGCGTGTTCAACTGACGAAATAATTTGTTTTGACAATAGAAGGAACTAGCGAAGATTCTATAACGTTTCCTTGTGCGATGGTAGCATTCATGGCGAGGATAATAAGATGAGGCATTAAAGAGTGTTATGCAAATAAATAATTGAGTTTATATTTTATGAGGTGAGGGAGGAGAGGAGACAAAATCTTTAGAAATAACTTTGAAAGAATTTGTTTTCATCTAGAATTTTCGAGCAGTTTTACTCAATGATTGACTGGACGAAATAAGCATGTCAAAACTGATTTTCGTCAGCATCTTTTTATAATTGACGTCTCATTTACTGCATCCATGAATATTATAGTTTAATCATTGAAGGGAAAGATTTCTATGTTGTCATTTTCTTTTCTCGAAAATCTAGCGTTGAGACTTGATCGTAGGGGGTTCCCAAACTTTTAAATATTACGACAGACTTTTCAGAAACCAATCCATGGCGATTCGCATCGTTGCTGTTACTTATCCCCTTTGGATTAAACTCCAATTCAAACCAAGTCTAAGAGATCGGGGGAGGAAGTGTGCAGTAGCTTCTGAGGGTAAGAACACCTGAACACCTGAGGGCAGAAGTCTGACTTTAGCTCATGAAGATGACACTCACTTGTATAATCTCTTTTTACAGGGGAGCTCTTTCACACACGTCACATATAGAACACATGGTAAAGAACAAACATGCCCGAACCTGGACTCAAACCCGGAACGCCCAGATCACGAGGAAGACACGCTATCCCTAGGCCAGGACACCGGAGTCGCATCGTTTCTGGCTAATTGAAATTTTGGTGTCAAACAGTACACACTCTTTCCGGAAGTGGTTTTATGTGCCAGAGAAGAAGCTTTGTATTGAGTTTAAGTTTTATGCACAAGAGCCAGATTTTCTTATACTGCGCCAAACATATGGTAAAAAGGGTACTTTTACAATGAAATGAAGTTTTTATTACTGAATATAATAGATGGTGGCTGAAATATTCTGTGGAAAGAACAATTTTATCGTATTGAACCATTAACAATTTTATGATTTTGAACCATTTCGAAATTTATGCGTATGTTGAACATTCATAGCGAATAGGAGTTTCTTATTAAGTAGGCGAGGCCTGAGACTTTGCATGAAAATGTAACCCTGTACGAAGTTGCAGATTTGGGCAAAGGCGACGCAACGGATTTATGGTGTACAAGAAACTTGTTCTTAGTATACATCATTCGCATACGATTTGATTTGAATTAAGTTCCTTACGTGTTGCGCTGCTTCTTTATCGTATGGCACTCTGTCATCTTGTTAAATATTTTAAGCTCACTTCGCAATTTTAGAAATTGTTGAAAAATTCTCAACTTTCTCTACTTTCAAGATTTGTTATAGATCTCCGTTTTAAGTCCGAGATAATGGATTGAAAAAAATTGAGGTCTGACTTTTTATCAGGCAGTTAGTTAATCTTGTTTTTAAATTAACTTATTATAAAATACCAAAATTTTAAGGAAGGTAAATTGAGTTATTTTAAATTATTAAATAATATTACATTCTTTAACATTTTATAGTCAAAATAAGAAATTAAGATTATTATGTTGTCCTTTGCTAGCTGCTCGAAAGTTTTTCTCGCTACACGATTCTTAAGTGGATCAGTTAACCTTGAAAATTGCACCTGCTAGAATATATTGCTTTCCTTTTATAAATTAATTGCCTGTGTTACTAAACTATTACCAATAGACCTAATTTTTGGCCTTATTATTTAGAAGTGCAGAGTATTGAAAGAGCGATTATCACAGCTAAAAAAAATTGACCGACGAGAAATTAGCTGGTCAAAATATCATATTTTAATTTATGATTAATTTTATTCTATTTCGACTTTATAATAAGATAAAATAATAAATTTAGAGGTGTTTTTTTGGGGGGGAGGGGCGGTTCAAAATATAAAAAAGAAAAAAAAAACTACAAGAAAATTAGATATTTTTATCTCTACATCGTGCGCTTTAATATATAATATCTTTATTGGTGCTTTATCTTTTTCCTTCATATGTTTGCATGTATATTTTTGAACCACATTGCATCCAAAATATATCACGTCTAGAAAATATATATTAAGTTACACGTCACCAGTGGTCGATTTAGTAATTTTGTAACTTTAGGCTTACACATTGTAGAGTCTATTTTTCATTAAATTTCCATTTCTCGGCATTTTTAAATTATCTGCTTGTTAATTATTTAGTTTCGATTCATTTTTTTTTATTTCTTAACCTTAATTTTTTTATATGTTTTTGTAAATAATTTTGTGACTTACAAAGTATGTGAATTTTGTAAATAACTTTGTGAAGTTAATTTTTTTTATTTATTAATTTCTATGTATGTAGCTAATATTATTTCACTAGCTGCTTAGTGTCTATAAGTAATATTAGTGGCCATAATGAAATAGATAAAATGATTACTTATGCTGGTAAAATCGTTTATGCCATTATAATATTTCGTAATTCCGAATATATACAAAAACATATGAAAAAAAT
>JAPMOR010000331.1:989355-1027327 GCA_026543865.1 Argiope aurantia
GTAGAAAAAGCTAACTGAATGCAGTAACTTACTTATTTTAGGTTCCTAAAAACAATGCATATTTGAACGTCTGCTCCTTTTATTTAAAAATTTTTTTAATTAAATCAACGAAATTATTCATATAATTGTGTTATTAAATTTTCGTTGTAAACAAGATTCCGTCGAGGTAGAATCGGTTTCATGCGTGGTAAATGGTTTATATAAATTATGTATATCACGTGTTTAGCAGTTGAGTAAGAAAATATAAGGTACAACATTAGCATTGCGTTTAAAAGCACAACATTAACATTAGCATTTATGCGAATTTATGTTGAAGTACCCTCGTTTGAATAATTCTTTCAACAGCGAACATCATCTTAACTTTTTTATGTTTTTTACACGTACACTGTTTTTTACACCATACACTTTTTTATGTTTTTTACACGATTAACAGGATGATTGGATTATAATGAAGTTAATTCCCATGGCATCTCAGTCAAAATGCTAATTTAAATGCATATGTCACTTGATCATTGTTTTGCACTTTGCTTTGATATTCACTTCCTGGTGCAAATTATGGAATTTATTTAAAAATAAAATTGAAGTGTATATGTTGTGTGGTTTGTGAATTTCATTTCACACTATAGATTTAACCCTACAGTGCATCACGTGGCCATTTGGCTACACGTTTTTGTTTTCTTTTAAAAGTTCATATGACTTCCTAAGGGCAACATTGAGTGTTTGGAATTCCTTTTTTAAATGCCTTTTGATAAACATTTGTAGAAAAGACCGATATGCGGTAATAGCGGTACTAGACTTAGATATAAATTAAAAACGTGGAAAAATACCAAGATGGTGCTGTATAAATAGATCTATAATGAAAATTATTATATATATATATATATATATATATATATAACACTGCAAAATATATATAGATAAAAAATAACTTTTATTTTTATTGCAGAATTGTTATAAAGTGGTTTGTGTTACTTGGATATTGTTTAAGTCATAATATAGCCATCTGACGCATTTTATTTTTTTAATTTTAATTTCATGAAAAAAACAATTTTAAATTTTTTTAAATAATTTTCCTACATTATATGCAGCTGTTCAAAACACACAGCGTTTTTTTTTTTTTGGTAAAAAAAATAAAAAGAGTCATGAATTCTAGGGTTAAAGATAAACTAATTTTGAATTAATTATTTGTATTATCAATACCTGCTATTTATTCTGAAATTTTCATTATTATTAATTAATATTGAAGCATTAATTATTTGATAGAAAATAGAAAAGAGTTAAAAAAAAAGCAACATACAATAATTTATTTGAAATATGTTTTCTGCTCTTGTCGAAGTTCACCAGAAATATCACTATCCGTTATGAATAATATTGATTTCTCATCTGGTTTAAAGGAAAGTAAACCACTGCAAATTATTTAGCGAAACCGATTTTTCTTGACAATGTTCACCACTCAATTCATTTGCAGGTCCTAAAGAATTAATTATATATCTTCGTTATTAACCCGCATCTATTTTTGCATAATTGAAATCTATTAAACTTCGTGGAATTATTAATGCCTGCAACTTGAAATTTGCCAGCATCGTTGTATGTGGGTGTGGGGGTAGCGGAGACTTTAAAGTGTCTTAAAGAAACTCTTGATCCATTAACCGTTCTTTCTGCACACTTTTGAAATTGCAACATTTTCCGCCTCACCGGCAACTCGGAAGCGAGTCGTCAATAACGCCGGAGAAGCTCCGTGTATAATGAGAGCAAAGCAGTTAATTTGCGGTGATTATTTTAATTACTGCTAATTAACTCATTGGGAATTAATTGATAGTGGAAAGCAGACCAGGTTATAATTATTCTGTACGAGTTTTCTTGCGCGCGTTGAATTTTGATGGGAACGAAGTAAAAGTTCTTTTGAAGAAGTGGGAAAAATTGATGACATTTCGTTGGCACCTTTCCATGATTTGTTGGCTTAATCCATTACGGAGACTTCAATTATGGTTTAGAATATTGATTTCTGCTCGTTCTGTGGTAGTTAAGCGTTCCATTTATTATTTCTAACTGCTTTATCTCCCTTCTGTTTCGTATTGTTAGTTTTATAATTAATGTGAGCATTTTGTTTTGTGTTACTTAATATGAATCCTCTGCAATTGATTTTAAGAATTCCGACATTTTATTTCTCAGTTATCTCAATAAAATGTTATTTCGAAAGTGCTTATAAAGTGAGAAATTTTTGTTAGAATGAACAGTGTAATTCAAAAAGAAGTATGCATTTTCAATGCACTATAAATCAAGAACACTGTAAAATATTCAGTAACAGAATTGTACGGGCTTATTTTAATTTTTGTTAATGAAAGTCGCAGATATTCTATGTGTGACCCCTTAGAAGGGTACAAGTGAGAGAGGATCTATAAGTGCTCTGAACTTGTACTGTCTTAGAAAAGAATTTGCTTGCTCAGTGTTTTGTTTCAATGGGGAAATGAACAGCTCCTGCAACTCGGTTACGGTGAAGCCGTAACTCGGGCTGGTTGGAAATTATTTTTGGAATGTAAATTAATTAGAAATTATTATATGCATGTTTAATTAAACATGTTTAAGAAAACAATGTCGTGTAGTATACGGCTAGATATTCTTTATCCTTTAAAAAGACTTAATCGTTTTGATTGTTACAATAATTGATAATCTTGTTAGAGAATTAAAAACATTTTCAACATTATAAATAAGTGATATAATATAATAATATAATCTTTTATATAATCTAATATTTGTAATAATTCATTACATTTATTATTGGGATTATCTACATTTTCGTATAATTAATTATTTATCTTCTGCATTTCCATTGCAAATTTTTTCCTGGAAATTCGCCCCTCTTACTAGTATTGAAAGTTTTTGTAATTATAACGAGTTAATTAAGCAGTAATGAAGCGCTTCAGATAATAATAAAAATATTACGCTACAGGCATTTGTGACTGTAATTGGTTGTACCACTTATACATTAGCATATTCGTTCCACACATTCCAACGCTTCCCACTTTAATTCGCTACATTTGCAATCCACCCAACTATGTGAAATTTATTCAACAAATTTTATTATTGCCGCTTTGTGGACATCCCGAATCCTTCTGCTATCCTTAAAAGACGCCCCCATTGTCCTTCAGGAGGTCCGAAAGAAAAATCCTGGGAAAATTTACTAGTTACATCTCTAATTAACCTCCGCTATTCAATATGATGTGTTGAAATGTCTTGAGCTCTACCATTAATAACGGCTCTTTCCTCATTGGTTAATTTAAAATCCCGTTAGGCGGGATCATTAGGACGGCAGAACTTTCTCAATTTGGGACGTCTTAATTTCCATTCAGTCGTCCAAGTTTTGTATTTCATTAGGTCCCCGCTTTTGTGCGGCTCCGGAATTGCGGTTAATCTCTTCCGTCGGCTTCCAGTTTGATGAGAAGCCGAGTGCGCCTTTCGCAACCGAAGTGGTTGGGATAGTAATAAATAGTTAGGCTCGTAGTACAAAGAAATCAGCGGAAAATATGTTTATCATGATTTAAAATTTTTCGTTACGTTATAAATGTTGGCTGGCGTAATATCTGTAAACTGCGACATACATATCGAAAAAAAAAATCAAAAAGAATCAATAATGCAGACAGTTGAAATAGTGCTGAAACTACCAAATTTAGCACGTAATTATTTCTTGGATAGTAGGTACTTACTAAAAAAGTTTTTTTTTAATTTTTAATTAAATTTCTAGATTAATAAAATATTTTAAAATTTTCTGTTGTTATTTTGAATATAATCACAGACAAAAAAAATCTACATCATTTTAATGTTTAAAAAAAGTCTTTCATTAGTGCCGATTTTATTTTCGTATAATTTTTTTTATGCTAACAAATTTTTAAGTATATTTTACATTTTTTTTTTTTTTTTTTTTTTTTTAGTTATTGTAACAATAACGCTTACTGTAACGATATTAAATACATTTTTGTGTGCTTTTTATTATTACTATATAATTACAAGTAAATTTTGAATATTTATTAAATAAAGAGAGGCGATCAAAGCTGAAATATTAGCATATGGCGGGTTTCGGATTAAGTGTTTTAATCATCTTTAAATTTTATTATTATTATTGTTATTCCTTTTCTAATTCATTTCATGGACTATGTCTTCAAAATAAAATGATGATGCAAAATTAAATAGATGATAGAGATGATATGCATTATTTTTTTCTAGAAAATTGTTATATATGTATAGGAAGAACTAAACCGCGGTTATTTGTCTGATCAGTTTGTAGATAGTGATAAAATAGTGATCCTCTTGAAGCAGCATTTAATTTTCGTAAAAGGTACCTGTTATTTAATTATTTATTTACTTTTGAATAGCTGACAATGGCGCTAGTGTTTAACAATGCGATTGATAATGATGATAAATGAATTGCCTTTAAATAAATATTAAGATATAAAAATATTAACATTAAAACAACGATAATGGACTTTTTATTATTTTTTACTGATATGAAGAATTGCTATAAAATGAGCTTGAATTTGATAATTTCTTATTTTGTTTGAATCATTGACTTTCAATGATGACTTTAAAACTTTTATTATGAAACATTTCCAAACACATAACCCGTTGGTGTGGTGTGGAAGTTTGGAGAGGGAGTGGCAGTTCAGGTGTCGTCCTCGTCATCTGACCGTGGTTCAAAATGACGAGGTCCATCCCAAAATAGCCCTAGTGTTGCTTTAAAACAGGACGTTAATATAACTAAACAAACTAACTAATCTAAGCGCATAAATGTTATCTCGTTTTACAAGAATGTTAAATATAAAAAACATTAAAATTTTAGTCGATGGAATATTCTTGGATATACCTTATTATTTGCATTTCTTCTGTGACAAGTATTTTTATTTCTGACACATTCTTTAAATCTGGTTGGTGTGGTTCACAGATTCTTGCTTAAGTTTGGTATTAGATTATGAAAATTTCTTATTTTGTCAAATATCTTTTTTTGTTATCGAGAAATTTCAACCTTTAGTAGATACATCACAAGTATAGTTCAAGTCTTCAAACTAGAATTAAAAGAATCCTCAACAGTTTGTACGATTCCTGTCATTATAAATGTGATCTAATATTTTACAAAGTATTTCTCTCTGAAAATATTGCTAATTCATATATATTTAAATTTCACTTCACCAAATCGGAGTTTTAAGTTACCTTATATCAAAAGTTTCCATTCCATTTCAGTATCAAAACCATCCAATAGTTAGATTGAAGCTGTATCGAATTATAGTCCAACTGGCACCGATAAACCACCTCAAGGAATAAATCTTCACCTCTGGGGTTGCATTTCTATGCGAAAGGCTGATCTTCAAGCTGAGGTTCGCTGAGTTTTCACCTCAGGGAAAGAGGCATGGCTATAATTTGTGGCAGGAGTCAATTGCTTTCCCCCTTCTGCGGATGGATTCTTTCCACGTCTTGATCTGTTTTGCTTTTCTTGCTGCCGGAGTGTCGTGCGGCTGATAGATGAGGAATTCGACCGTTTAGGGGAGTTAAGGATTGCCTTTTCTTCCACAGGAGGTTTTTTGGGACTTCTTTTTTTCCTCGCCGAATTTCTTCTCATGGCGTCTTAATTTTTGTCTTTCCAGAAGGGAAGAGATGGATCGGGATGATGTTGTCTCTTGGCTGAAGGTCAGGAACACCTGGTGTTGAAGGCAAAATAGTAATCAATTGGCGGTTGATTTTTTTTTCGGGTATTCGTCAATGTATTTAATCATAAAAAAAGTCAGGTGATATAACACATAGAAGAATGGAATTGACGTTGTGTACAGACGGAAGATCGAGAGCATTTTTTGCTTTGAAAAGATGGTAATCCATAGAAAACGATTGATTTTCGACTTACATATCATTATTCATATAACCAATGAATTAAATCGAGGATTTTTACTGGAATGCTTAGAAAAGTATTTCATATGTCTGAATAACATGAATTTAAACTCGTATATTTCTTTTTGATTATTGTAAATTGAAGTACAAATCTCACTTGGCCAATACAAAAGTAATCCTGAGTTGTAATGAATATCATCTAAAATATTTTTTAATATACCTCCATGTATATGTCTACTATGAAAAAAAATCCATATTATGTTATTTCTTATTTCTGAGTAAATTATTATAAGCGTCCTATTGAGTTTCTAGTTTATTATCTAAGTAAATGAAATGATATGTATCTCATGAAGTATTTCTTATGAATATTCATAGAAATACCTCATGAGAAATTCTTATTCAAATCTAGATTCTTTTTATATGCATTAATATCAATTTTTCTTAAATAATAATAATGAATTAAATAGGTTTTTTTTTCATCTGCTTCTTTAATGTCCATTATCATTATAATTTGTTTCTATTATTGCAGCTTTCTGTATATAATAACTCATATTTTCAGTTATATGTTTTTAGTTTTAATCGGGTAATCGAGAAAAACAGACTTGAAATAATTATTTCTGTCTACTTTACTTAGATATAATATTTGGATAAAATATTATACTTTCTAAAAAGTCTTAAATTCTTTGAATTGCAGTGGTTTTTTGTAGCTGCAGTAAATAATTTTGCATCATTTTAAAATCTGATTTCATAATATTTATTTTCGTTTTAATGATGAGAGATACGACGATGTATTCGAAATAAGTATTTTAAATTGAAAGATAAAAAGAAAGACTGAGAAAGAAAGAATTCTTCTCTGGTAATTTTGATTAAAGAAATACGCGAATTTCAACGGGAAGTTCAGGGATAGAATAGAAAAGATTTATTTTATTTATATATTTATTTGTGAATTCATTTCCTAACTGCTGAATTTTTTTTTACTACCTGCCCCTTATTAAAATGTGAGCTGAGCCATTCACATTTTTATTATACCCTTCAAAAAAGTATATTTCATTCCTCAAATATTTTGGTCTTTTTCTACAAATATATATGATATGCTGGTCCCACAACAAAAATTCTCATGTCTAATAAAACTTCCATTTTTTGAGAAGCATTGAAAAATGAGAAGCTCCAACTCCTTGACATTCTATCACAATGCAGACATCATCCCTTATACCTCACTTTCACGAAATAATGCCTTTATCTATTCCTAGTGATGAAGATGGATATTCGGTCCCCAACCGAAAGTTCCCCTTAACATGTACCATATGCTGAGTTTGACATTCCCGATTGCTTTATCCTGTGTCTTCTAACCAGGTCAACTGCGGCAGCTAATCAATCCGATTTTCCTCTTCCGACTGGTTATCAGGGGGAATAATAACAGAATTCCGACTGTTTGTCCCGACTAGTTTCGATAACGCGATTGTAAACAGCTCTAATCTGTCGGATGGAGCCGGAGGAATAGTTACCGTTTGGAGGCTTACGAGCTTTTTGGTGGGAGTATGGAATGTGCTTTTTGTGATGGTCCTTTGTCGCTTGGTTTCTGAATTCGCCAGCCTTTCGTTGGGATCATGTTGTTATTTTGAAAAATGGAGTTGTAGAAAGTTGTTATATAAAAAATCTGTACAATAGAAACAAGAAATGAAAATTGTAATTTAAAAATTTTTTGCAAGACTTCATTTTTACATAATAATCTTTACAGATTTCTCTTTATAGACCAACATTACTGCGATGTCTCCGTTGATTCACCTATTGCATTTATATGGTTGGTCAACATGAGCCGCGATGGCTTGGTGATAAGATCTCGACTATGGAACCGGAGGGTTTCTGGTTCGAGACCCGTTTCCACTGAACAACCGTCGTGTAAGCTTGTCTGGTACGTTTTAAATCCGTCGGGGACAAACGTCTTCCCAGTGGTGTGGTATGAAAGTTTGGAGATGGGGTCCCAGCGCAGTTGTCGTCCTCGTTATCTAACCACCGTTTAAAATTACGATGGCCTCATAGCGTTGCTTTAAAACAGGACGTTAATATAACTGAACTGTAGCCTGGTCAACATGAGCATGGTCTCCTCCAAATTAAATGGTACAATTATGTGTCCATATAAACGGATAATATTCCAAAAGTATCGCATACGTTGTAATACGTGCTTTTATTAAACCCAGAAAGCTGCTAAACATCTTGGCTGCGCTGTACCCGCCTGTGATTCTCGCCTACCTTCTACTTCTAGTTTACTCTTGTTATTTAATTAGATGAATGACAGGGTTCCATTTTTTAGGGCTCATTTTTACATCATAATCCTTACAGAGTTCTCTTTCTGGACAAATATTGTTGTGGATTCTCCATTTATTCATCTATTGCCCATATGCGTGATCAAAATGTGCATGGTCTTTGTTCCACCAAAGTAAATCGTAATATTATGTGTCAATATAAAAAAAATATATGTGTTGTAAAAAAGCTTTTAATAAAATCCGAAAGCCGTGTAACATCTTGGCAGCACTTTACCTACCTGTTGATTCTCGCATAGCTTCTACTAGTTTACTCCTACTATCTAATTAGTTGACCCCTTCTCTACTGCAATTAAGAAATAATATAGGGGACTCTATTTTTTAGAGTTCATTGTTACATAATAATTCTTATAGAGTTCTCTTTCTAGACCAACATTGTTGTTAATTCTCCATTTATTCACCCATTACGTATGACCGTCCAACATGCGCATGGTTATTGCTCCACCAAAATAAATCGTAATTTTATGTGTCGATATAAAAGGATATATTCCAAAAAAATAAAACATATGGGGTAAAATAAAAGGCTTTTAGTAGAATCAGGAAGCTGCGTAACACCTTACCTATCTGTGATTCTCATCTACCTCCTATTAGTTTACTCCTACCATCGAAGTAAATTATCCCTTCTCTATTACAGTTAAGAAAGAGTAAAGGAAAGCCCATCTAAGTAAACAGATTATCTAAAACACAATAGATAACGAATGTGTTTAATACAAGAATAAGATTCAGAAGATTTGAAAAATTTGGATTTGAAGAGTTTTTTCTATTAATGTGGATAATGATATTGAAATAATCAAAAAGGAATATAAACTCTGTATATAAAATGTTTGACATTTTAATAGGATGTAGTATTCGTTTATTTTGGTTGATGAAAACTGACATAATTCCATTTCAACCCCATTGGCGGCTTTTTAAGGAATCTTCCACCTGCATACTTCCTGCACTCGGCTCTGGCGGCACACAAAAGTCAAAAACCCGTTGTTTCAGTGACCGTAAACGAAATTTACCACCCAATTTTCCCGGCATAAAAGAATACAGCGGAAAAGAAAACCTCCACGAATTTATTAACGGATGAAAATCTGGCGAGCCAGTTGATTAAGTATTAAAATCTCCTATCTGGAGCCTAGGCTAAAGCATGCGCAGAAAATCCTCGTAAAATTGCAAAAACAGGGCTGTTAAATTTACCGCAACTGAGTCAACACCATCTGATAAAGATGACATCGTTAAATAGGGTGATACTGGCGACGCTCATAAACTCGGCCTCTAATAAGGCGCTGCTCCGTTGCTGAATAATGTAAAAGCGCCTCTTCCGCGTCCTTCTTGGCCATTGTGTTTGTAGCAAAAGTTAACTGGTTCAGTGGTTTTTATTTCTTGTCACTCAGCCAGAAGTGTTTATGAAGAAAGTTTTATGGAATTGCCGTTGTTTCACCTAATAAGCAAATAGAATAAAAACGGTCCGGGAAGTGGCATGATGAAAAATTTCCTATTGTTTTCGAACCAAATATTTTATTTAATCCATGTTTTGTGTAAATGTTTCAATGGATGATCTGTTTGCCATGCTAGCCGTTAAAAATGTACCTCACTGTTGGGTGAAGTGGAACAAGTTCTTTTTTCTTGTTTTTTTATTAAGGAGGTTCTTATTATTTTCTTAAGTAGGTTCTTATTATATTTTTATAATTATTCTATTTACTCCCCAAAACTTTTTCGTATACTGTCTAATAATAAAGGTGCTTCCTCAGAGAACGCATTGCCTATTATTGGCGTACAATACTTACGAAACATTTGGCGTTAATTTGGCATTTTTACTGAATCTGTCGTGTCATTTTTTGCGAGTTTTTTGGTGATTAATCCCTGGCATGCTGTTTTAATAGTATGCGAAAATGGAATTTGTGTTTTAGACTCTTTTTTCCGAACAGATTAAAACGAAAATTTGACGCAGAATTGCACTTTTAGCTATAAAATCCCATACCAAATTTGATACATTTAAGTCATTGGGTTTTTGAATTATGACGTTTACATGTTTCTGAAAATTCAGACGGACAGACAATCAGCCCGTTGTTCATTTTCTTTATGTTCGTATTTTTTATTTCTTTCTTTATTTATTTTGCATCGTAATTAGTTGCATCTAAAAGTAAATAGTTTTGAATGAGAAACGTACAGAGCTGTATTATTGAAACCGGCTTAAATATGGAGAATTCAAAGTCATTATGTTATCACTTCTTCTTTAAAAAAATAGAGTATAAACCAGCGGGAGAGGTCTCCCAAATACTTTATCGCACACACCCGATTAAACTTGTCGAGACAGAGAAAGTCTTGCATGGCATTGGCATACAATAAATACGAAATATTAATTTTTGATGTGAATTTAACATTCTTACTGAATCTATCGTGTTCATCCTTGGCGATTAATCCCTGATATGTCGTTAATAGTAGCCGAAAATAGAATTTGTGCTTTAAACAAGTTTCTCTCAACCGAGTAAAACAAGGATTTGACACAAAATGGTACTTTCAAAACTGCAAACAAAATCCCATGTCAAATTTGATATATTTAAGTCATTGTGTTTTTGAATAATGGCGTTTACATGCTGCTGAAAATACACAGACAGACAGCCCGATATTGGATTTAGCTCAGAATTTGACAGGTGCCTACACTATGGATGTTAAATCTGTGTACCGAATCTTATCTATCTAGCCCTATTCGTTTTGTAGTTATCGTGTTAACGCAAAGTCGAATAGACGGACAGACACAACACACAGCACTTCATGCCCCTGCAACTATAACCTGCCGTTTATTTAAACAGTGTAATGAGTGGGAGGATGCTCCTCTACTATCCGTCGCTGTGAATTGTCCGACATCTGACATTTATTTCTAATATTTATTGATCAAAATTTGATAACGGGATTTTAATAGTAGAAACAGAACAGTCTTTTTTTTTATACTATTGATTTCGTTTTAAATGTGATAAAATTCTTCAAATCTGTGTGTTGAGACTACATGCTAAATTTCATCCGTCGAAATCACCTCGTTTTTGAGTTATTCCACCGACAGGTATAATTCCAAAAATGAGTTTATCAGGCATTCGGAGTTTGAAACAGGGAGATTCATCAAAATCTCATTATCGTATTTTTTGACAACTACGTACGATATTTTCTGTTGTTAACTTTATATGGAATAATTCTTCCTCTCTAGCCCACCCCTAAAAACGGCGGTTTAATATATTTTTATTCCCTATTTATAATGTAACAATTATTTATAAAATCTTGCTAAGGAAGAGACAAAGTATCGTTGGAACTCTGCCATTAGAGTAAGCCATCCCAGAACTTAAGTAAACTAGATCGCTATTTATTACCTTCAAATAACGCTCTACTTATCAGTCTTCTTTAAAGTAATTGTCTTTGCCTAATCCCTACCATGACACGGACACTTCCCCCGCTCGCTAGCCAATCAATCATTTTGCAAATCCTCCACTGCCTGAATTTAAGCAGCTATTTTCGTCGCTTTAAATGCAATCAGATCGGCCATTCGGCTTGAACCCATCGAAAGATTGAGAGCATTATCGCTCTCTGATTTTTGTTTCGTCTTTCTTGGTGATATATACGAGCCACGACTTTCAAGCAAAGAAAAAAAGAAGAAGAAGAGAGATGTATTATTCCCATGCATTTCGCCTTTTGAAATGAGCATTCCTTGAAAGCCTGACGTATGACTATCAATTCGAATTGTTGAAATAAAGGAAGTAGACGAAAAGGTTTCGAGAAATCTATTAAGATATCGAGAGCGGAATAAATTTTGATTTTTGCTGGTTTTTCATAGTGCTACCGTATTGGAATGTAGTCAATATATATATATATATATATATATATGGGGGGGGGTTGGGGGGGGGGGGGGCTCTGAATATTTCAATTGGAAATACGAATAGTTTTTTTTTTCCTCCTCGAGTGTTTTCTTAGAATAAAATGCAGTATGTTTCCGATGGATTCTGAAATTTCAATAAAACTACTTCTTGAAATACACAGCCGTAGATATTTTCTATCGTAAAAAATAAATTAATATTTTATAAGAAAAAATTTACTCATATTGTTCTTTTTGGCATTTTTCAGATGA
The DNA here is from genome assembly GCA_026543865.1 of Argiope aurantia. Classification (NCBI taxonomy): domain Eukaryota; kingdom Metazoa; phylum Arthropoda; class Arachnida; order Araneae; family Araneidae; genus Argiope; species Argiope aurantia. Next base: position 1,001,647 of record JAPMOR010000331.1, read on the forward strand.
ATTTTAAAAGGTTGAGAAAACGATAAAAACAGTTCGAACAAAAGGTTTCGAACATAAAAAATATTTTAAAATAAAAATCTTTTTTTTTTTTTTTTTTTTTTTTTTTTTCTTACTTTTAATTTTTTTTGCTTAAAATAAGATGTAATAGGAGAAGAAAATAACTTTGTGCAAATATTAAATTTTTAATGCCCTAGAAATGCATGTAAATTAAATATTTGTGAAAGTTAGTTATTGAATTTTTTTACAGCTTTTTTTTTATACTTCCTCTTATACGTAGTATAGAGAAACTATAATAATCGTTAAAGAATTCGAACTTGAGGTTTTAACGAATCTTCACATCTCACACTTCCCTGAATTCGAAAAACACATTTTTGTCTTTCTATCTGTGACAAGGATAACTCAAAAACGATTTGAGCTAGACGATTGAAATTGGGTTTACGGTCTTTACACCAAACCTGTTCAGAGGAAGTCCAGCTGTTCGGATGTAAGTTAACACGATAATTACAAAATGAAGGGAGCTAGATAGATAAAATTCAGCACCCAGATTAAACATCTATAGCGTAGACACCTGTTAAATGTTGAGCCAAATCCAACAAAGGATTGACTGACTATCTGTGGGTCTGTACTTTCAGAAATAAGTAAACGCGATCATTTAAAAACGCAATGACTCAAACATATGAGATTTGGTATGAGAATTTGTGGATACAATTGTAGTTTTGTTTACAGTTTGTAGTACTCTCTCATAAATTTTTGTTTAAATATTTCAATTGGTTGAAAAAAACATGGCTAAAACAGAAATTCGATTTTTGGATATTATTAACGCATGCCAGGGATTAATCGCCAAGTATCATACAATAGATTCAGTAAAAATGCTAAATTCACACCAAATGTTAATATTCTATGACTAATATACGTCAGTGGTATGTAAGGCGCATTAGAGAGTGTGCAAGAAAGTTTGGGGTAGACCATTTCCACGGTTTTTGTTTTATGATCGTTAAATAAAAATCCTTTCATGCTGTTTGTTATCAAAATTTTTCTGTATACTTCTGAAATTAGGATAACTGGAAAACGCGTGAAAAAAAAATTATTAAACCTTTAAAGTATTATGCATTAACTTATGTAGGCCTTATGTAGATTCATCATTATCTATTATTTTTCGCGTCTGCCCGTAAGTGTGTTTTGTTACCTAATTTAAATACTTTGACCTCAGGTCATTTAGATAACATTTTCCAAATAGCTTTGCGCAAATAACCCTTTATATTTCTTGGACATCTTTCATTTAGTAGGTATCGTTCTGTTGCATTATTCTAAGCGGGTTTTATTTCCTTCTGGACAATCAAAACAGTGTGATCGTCCCAACACATTCAATCCTCCTAAAAGCACGTATAATTCACAAAAGCAAATAACTTGGTTATTATCGTGCGCAGACTATCCAACAGGACTTAGTTTTGCTTAGGATAATAAAAACAATGCTATCCTCTTGCAGTATTCAACCCTAATTCGCTTAAGAAAACTAATCTTATTGTAGAAAGATAGAATTTACTAAAGTTTCATTTTACCACTGATCTTTCGTCATTCAAATAACATCAAACATTTCCGCGGAAATTGGATAGGGGGGGGGGTATCTTTTCAGATTCAGTGATATGAAAATTATATCATTTGTTCAATATATTATACCAGTAAAAGTACAAATGCCTTTTCAGTCTCACGTTGAACTAATCGTTTTGGAATATTTTGTATACTTTTATAAAAGATGTATGTAGCATGTTCGGATCGAAATTCAAAAATGTTCGTAGATATAAAGTAGAATATGTATATAGAAAAAAGTTCGAGCTTCTTAGATATAAAATAAAGCTGGATATAGAATTCTTGTAAGGATATATCTGTAAAAGCATAGATATAGTTGACGATAATCAGTTTTTCCCACCTTTCTATAATATTGAAGATTCTGTAGTGTAATCTTTGTGTGGTGCTTTAAAATTGATGAAAAATGATGAAGAAGATTAATTAATAAAATATTTTTTTTAATGTTTCTTTTCTAATCCATGACTATTTTAGAGCTGGGGTATATACATATTAACGTATATTGAAACGAAACGAATGTATTTTAGAATGGATCAAACTAGTGACTGGACATTTTTGTAACTTAGAAACGGTATTTTCTGTATTAATTAATTAGAAGTTGTTAATCCGTTTTCTTGAAACGAATCGCGAACTGGCGATCAAGCGAATAAAGTGAAATTCGTATTAATTATAAAAATGCGTAGATAAAAAAAGTATCTACTATATATACATAAGTATTTTCTTCCCCATACAATAAAAATACAGTTATTAAAAATTCATTTGTGTTAAAGTTTTCCTAATAATAATTAATGATATTTGATGATGATGAAAGAATAATACTCGATGATGATGCGCTCTCAAATGTCGCGCTCAAATGAAATAAAATTTCGTTCCCAGACGCGATTTTTCATCATTTGCGATGAGTAATGAGTCTCTTCTTCATTGCATCATTTTAATTAATTATCTTGCCCGCCTACACCCACCATTGTCCGGTCTGTCCCATTGTACTGTCTCAATGAATAAATGAATGGAATGGAAATTTTCCATAATGCGGAAGTTTTCGGCACGACCTCTCAAAAGCAGACGGATGAGGTCCAAAAATAGAGAGCATAGGGCTTTTGTTTGGAGTCGAACGCTGGCTTTGTTGCAGGTCAGCGACTGATGTTATAACTTTTTGGGAGATAGTGTGTTGTGTTTATAAATAATACAACAAATAGGCTGATTTTAAAAATATATATATTTATGTATATAATTACCTTGATATTTTTTCTGGCAATAATGTTGAATTTTGAAAATGTATCGTCATCATTTTTACCGTTCATGCAATTAAAAGAAAGTGTTAATGATTTTTGAAAGAATGGCCAATTACTTCTATGATTTTTCATTGAAATTTTATACTAGTCTTTTTCATGCGCATAAATCTGACATTCTGTGACTGAAATTTCTGAATTCAGTTAAGGAATGAAATCTGTTCCACATTATAAAGACGATTGCATCGTTATATATTATTTTCCAATGTAAATATATTTCCCCTTTTATAAATTGCGCAATTCAGCATAATGCACTTAATATGTTTAATGCAAGCACTAATTGGCACTTTTTACTTTCTTGTATACGTAGTATACTCAAAATATAGTAATCGTCAAAAAATTCGAACTCGAGGTTTTGACGAATTTCCACGATTTAGACCTACCTGAGTTCGACAAACACATTCTTGGGAAATGTCCATCTGTCTCTCTGTGACAAAGATGACTGAAAAACGCTTCGAGCTAGACGGATAAAACTTGATATACGATCTTTATACAAATTTTGAGTTAAATCCATTTAGAGAAAGTCTGTCTGTCCGGTTGTTCGAATAATTATTTAACAAGTAACTACAAAACGAAGAGAACTAGATTGATAAATTCGATGCACAGAATTAACGTCTGTAGTCTAGGCACTTTTTAAATTTTGAGCCAAATCCAACAAGATGTTGACCGTCTGTGGGTCTATACGTTCAGAAACATGTAAACGTGATAAAGACGCATTGATTTAAATAAATCAAATTTGGAATAGAATTGTATGACTATAATTGTAGTTCCGTCTCAAATGTTTGTTTCAATCTATTGGGAAAAACCTGTCACTATTAGCCGCATGCCAGGGATTAATCGCCAAATGTCGCCAAGAATTATATGATAGATTCAGTAAAAATGTTAAAGGTTAATATTTCGTAACTATTTACGCCAATGCCATGTAAAATGTTCTCTGGGATAACACCTTTATTAGAAATTTTTGGGAGACCATTCCCGCTAGTTTCTGCACTTGCTTGTTATTTCCGAGCAGCGAGGTGTTTCAAATTTTCGATTATTATTAAATCATTTCATTTCTGACACTTTTTCTTAAATAATTTGGTACACTTTTTTATAACATAATGTTTTTCATGCACTTGGCGGAAAGCTTTTTATACATTCACAATTTTATTGATTACTGAATATTTAGCTCATAAGTCCATAGAGTTCAGATAGATCAAATTTGACAACTAGTTGTTAATAGCCAAAATACCACTTCTGATTCAAATACTGGATTCTGATATTGGAATAATATTCCAATAGATTTAGAGGAAACAATTATTGGTTGAACATGCGATACCTTTCAAGTTGAAACTTTTTTAGAGACTAATGAAAACAGGAAGAATCGAAACCTTTTAACAAAAACCACTCCCGACCATATTGTTTGAGGAATTTTTATTTCTCTTTCTGTCTCTCGAACTTATTTACTCAACCCTTGTATTAAGAAGAAGAAGAAAGAAGTTTCTTTTATGCCTCTCCGATGATTCGATGTTATTTATCCAAGAAAATATTGGAGCTAAGTTCTCTGAACCACTTCCGAGAGTAAACCCATCAAATCGCACTCCCAATTTTACGACCCACTCCGATCTTGACGACTCTCTATGACGTCGCGTCATTTTACGTCATGGGATCGTATCAACCACTAATATCTTCCGATGGAGCGAATGCATCTTTTCTTTTAGTTTTTCTTTTTTTCTTTTCTCCTGTTTATTTCTGGGGCCCTCTCTCTCTCATATCCGCCCCAGACGGAATGGCGCCTATGTAGTATCTTTTCCTGGTTTTCCCCATTTTTTTTATTGTCTTTTTATTTCTCCTTCGAAAAGGACTGTATTCCAGAGAAATAGGAGGGGAAAAAAAAAAGAAGTGTGGGCGCGAGAGAGGTAGGACACTTTTTATTTCATTCCTTTTCTCTCTTTAAATCCCTCGCTCTCGAGAGCCTCCAAAAAATTGTAAAAGAAGAGAAAGAAGCCGTTATTTCTATAGGTTACGGTTATCGATATGTCACGATTTGTCAGGAAGGGTGTTCCGCTGGAAGAACATTGAATGATTGAAATCTCGGAAGAGATTGGGTAGAAATCTACTTTTTTATATTTTTTTGCGGTTGCAGTAGTTTGATCAACTGCGTGGGAGAGTGTCGCTTTTTTCTGGACTTGGACTTGATAAGTTGTCTGTGGAGATTCTTATCAGTTAATTAAGAAAGCAAAAAGAAATAGTGTATTAAAACTTTCAATAATAAAGCATGACTTATATATCGTACTATCTCCTTTTGCTCTGCTTTATTACAAGAAAAAAAATTTTCTTTTATGTATTTGTAATCTGATTCTTGTGTTTTCTTGACCAGAAGGATTTTAATCTCATTTCTCTCTGTCCAATAAGGAAATAAATATTATTTATTGTTTTTTTAGCTTTATCAGATACGGCCTTGTCGGTTTATCAACTGCTGGAACGCGCAATGCTTTACACGTTCGCTGTCATGATTCGCGCCTGTGATTCGGAAAACTATCTAATAAAATGCTTACTTATTTGCTCTCTTTAAGTTATAATAGTGAAGAAAATATCTTATTAGGTAGTACGTATGAATCACCGGCGACTCACGCTCTGAACGACGTGGAGATATAAACTAAACATAGACTTGTTCTATTCATATCAAATTCTACATTGACTGAGAACTTTTGCTGTCACGCGAATGTGAGTGACACGGCAGTCAACGTATTTAGTGTTTAGTTTCTTTTCTTTCTTTCTTCTTTCTTTTTTTTAATATGATATTTCAGTGTTATCACATAGTTTGTATGATAATATTTATTGATCCAACACCCGGTTTGGTACTTTGAATTTAATTTCACCTGTTGATAGCTAGAAACTATCAGTATAGTTAGTTCTAATCATAATCGGAAGCGCCATTATTTCGAAATTTATGACAAGCATCAGACAACATATGGTATTTCGAAATTTGTTTCAAAACCATACAAGTCAGCTTTGCACCATGTCGCATTTTTCTTAATAAGTGAATAGTTTGTAGTGAATTAATTAAGAAGTATTGTGAATCGTTAAAAAAATATTAAATGTGCATGCTTCAAAAATAAAGAACAGTGGAAGTTAGTTTTCTTACGAATTTTTTTTCCTCTGGGGGGGGGGGGGGCACCTCAAAAATGAGGTTGAGAAGCTTCCTATATGGGGATTAATTCTCGCCATCTTAGTGGGTACAAAAAGATGTTGGGCCTGGTTACCTCCCATCTTTCTAGGAAAGTATTGTGTCGTGGCCGGTGATGGCCCTTAGGACTCAATCACAGTTCCCGCCGGTGTTGCTCTCGCGGTGGTTCGGTAATTCAGTTTTATCTGTGTATTTACAGGCGAGTAGTAGTAGTTATCGTATGAATTTTACTAATTTGAAAAAGAAACAAAACTTCTAATTTTGCGAGCATTCAAAGTAAAATGTTGAAATTGGATTATATGAGTAAGTAATCCTAAAGTGTGTGTATATACGTTCTTGGTCTTACATGAATGAAATGCACTTATTTTCTTTTAACATTTTGGGTAAATAACTATATAATTTTTTTTAACGCTAAATCGAAAATAAAATTAAAGGAATCAATTTCTCTAACTGCTTGTATCTTTATCATCGACATTATTTCCTTTGTTCCGAATACCATATTCTTCCAAAGTTTCTAGAACATCTTTGCATGTTAAATTTATAATGCATTTTTAAATAATATTTCAAACCAATGATATTTTTCATTAATATAAATCATTTAAACAAAACCTCGCTTCTGCTTTTACATTAAATATACAAAACAGTACAAGGCATTTAAAGAATATTGCAATTTCATACTCTAGCTCTAATTAGGTTCAGGTCGTTGTAAAATTGTACATTTCTAATTTCCATGCAATCCGATCAATATTCTGCCTTATATAAATCGAGTATTAGTTAGATCGCCATTTGGAAGGAGGAGGAGTTCCAAGGAGCTGATTTTATACGAACTTTTATATAAAATTGTTTTTTAATTGGCATCTGAAACGGGGGGGGGGGTCGGAATATCACGTGGACCCAGAGATGAAGTATAATACTTCATAGAATCCTAGTTGAATTTACAATATAAGTATCTCAGTCAGGCTTCTGCTATCGGTTTCACATAAGATAGGTCTTACTCTTTTCACATTAACCAGATATTACATATCGCCGGAAGAACATTGGAGGGGTGGAGGGCGTATTCAATTGTGCAATAAACCATATTTCATTCCGAAAATTCCCAAACAACACCACTAGACATAAGCCATCAAAATTTATCGCCCCCCATCTCAACGTCTTTTCCCTCTTCAAACACAGACAAAGCCTCATCTACAAAAACCCTAAGAGCAGACGACATGCATAAAACAAAACTTTATCACAGAAAATCGTTTCCTAAAACTTCTCACGGAAAAAAAAATGGCTGACAGCATTTTTAAAGATATACTTCTTCCTGTAAGACGTTTACATAACAAACTATAGCCTTCTTATCAGGAAAAAAACTTTCGCACAATTTTAAGAATCCCCTTCTACCCCCTAGCAAACGACATTTCCGATCACGTGATACATCCGAGCGTCGCCACTCGGACGACAAGAGGCAGAAAGGGGGAGGGGTGAGAAAAAGAGAGGGGGAGGATTTGATTTCTCTTTAAAAATAAGAAAAAGAAAAGCACATCATCCCCCTGAATCTACCCGAAGCGTTAAGCCCTGGCTGGTTACATGTCATTGGGGCTTTGTAGCAATTTGTCTTTTTCGCTCTCTCACTCAGTTGTTTTAGAGCAGTTGCTGCTGTGGCGGGTTGGAGTTTAAAAAAAGCATTTTGTGCGACGATAGTTTTTCATGCTCTTCTTCCTTTTCTTATCCCCTTCCCCATCTCTCATATTCTTTTTAGGGTCATCAAGCGGAGAGGGATCGATTTGTATTCCTCGGTCTGGTATGCTTTATTGAACACTAATGGGATTTGGGGACCACAAGACTAATATGATGAGCTTCAGACGGGGGTTAGATGGCTTGCTTAGCATAAATTGCTTTTCTTCTTAGATAACACTCTTTGTACGAACAACACGGTTATTTATTATGTACCATGAAAAAAATAAAATAATTTTAAAATACTAAATACTTTTTATAATATGAAGTACAGCTTTTGAAATCCGTCATGTTTTGTTTTGGTTGTTAACGTGGTGTTACTTTGCATTGAAATCCCTAATATTGATTCTGTTTTTTCTTTTAATGCTATAATTTTTAGTTGGTCCTATAATATGTTGCTGAATACCGTAAGCTAAATCGATAGAAATTATATATATGTAAGGATATTTTAAAATTGCATTTAATCCTAACTAATTTCCTAATTTTTTAGCCTAATTCAACCCATGTCAAAGTCATTCTAAAATATTATCTTATTTCCTGATCCTATTCCACTTTTTCTTTCTAATTAATTCAACTGAAGCCTTGTAAAAATGAGTGAAGGAAGTGTAGGGATCCCTCTGTTTCTCTTGCCAACGTCGCCACGTGTGAAATATTCCAATCATAATCGACACGAGTCAGAAATCTCATATTATATAAGATCAGGGATAAAATGTTCAGTTGGTCTTCGTTTGTCTCTTTTCGCCGTGTGTGTGTGCGCGCGCGCGTGCGGCATGTCTCTCTTCGAACTGCCTTCTGATTAAAAAATTATTATGCTTATATATATATATATATTATTGCAGGGACGGAGGTTGTGCGAATTATGATATATTTTACAGTAGTTAAATATTTATCGTTATTCAGAATAATAACTAAGGTGAGTCTTATTTTTAAGTCATTGTTCTCATTATATTTCTACAAATCTTTTTATCCCATCTCATTTCTGTATTTAAAAGATTCAAAGGGAAGAAGGGAATGACGCACAATAAGAGCAGCGTCGAAATACTTAATTTGGTACGAAAAATATTCGTCCTTTTCAAATAAATTTGCTTTACACATGTAGATGCGTAATATCTACAAGTTAGCTAATAAAGCTCTTTTAAATCTGCCTTGTTTTGCCACGATTTGCGAAGTTAAATCTCCAAGATTAAATAAATATCGGGTTTATCATTTTGTCTATAATTAAATGCTACTTTTTAATATGCAATAATGCATCTATTATTTGCCTAGAAATTCTAAAACCCACAGCACTTTTGCGCATGCGTTAGGATGGGGAAATTAGACAAAATAGGGATGAAAAGAAGAAATGTTTACATTTGACAAAAAAAAGTAAATTCTGGAAGGGTGAGGCACACATCCTGATGCGCATCACCCCGTACTGGGATAGAACCGCCGAAAAGTGGTCGTCTCAGGATACTGAAATAAACAGTAAGTCTGATGTTCTTAAAATTTGCTGTATATAGTTTATTTCTTTTCTATTAAAGAAGAATTTTAAACTAAATTTTGTCCATTCCATTGACTATCTGCCTCATAACAATTATAACATTATGATCAGCCATTAAGATTTCATTGCTATGGGACAAAAGCAGTATAAATGTATAATTCTGAAGAAAAATGATTTTAAATGAAAGCTACATTAATAATTCAAGACACCTGGAATCGCACGTCTCGTGATACCAGCCATTGCTTCTCATTATTTGTTGAGCCCACTGCTCCGCCCCGAAATCGTCGCTTACTTATTTCGTTAGTCGCCCAAGATGTTCCGGCAAACTTTTCTCGGATACCCTTTTAATAAACCGCTCTGCATCCAATCACCCCGTTGCTTTTCCCGCGAAAACAATCCCCCTTTTACTATCTTTCCCGGAATTAAATTCCATATTCAATGAATGAATTGCAATTCTCGTCTCGCTGGTGTTATCCCACGATGCGTATAATGGCCTGGGATGCACCCCAAGATTTCTGGCGCCGGACTTGGAGGTGCCTTTCCAGTTCCGTTGCCAGGGGAAACGGGAGCGATGTTTTTTCCCGGAAAATGTCTCTGTCCTGTCCTCTTTTAGGAGGGATGTCTGTTTTATTTATTTTGCTCTGGCGCCAGCATTGCTGAAACCTCCACCCCCACCTTTTAGTCTCCGAAGAGCTTCGGTTGGGATTTTTGTGGACCGGATTCCCGGATTCTTGCCACCGTACACGTTTGTTGCCGGATGAAAAGAACCTAGAACCTGACGGTTATTGTTAGATTTTTTATTTGTCCCTCTTGTAGTCCTTTCCGTTTTTTAGAAGCAATCTTGTTTTCCGATGTTTTGGTGAGACTTTGCATCGAGTTTCCGTGTTTTTAGAGTTTTTGCTTGTGTATTTTATTTAACAAAGTTTTCCAAAGAATCATTATAAGCTGTCCTCGTGTATGTACCAGAAATGCTTTCAGAAATTCTTAAATAAAACAATTTTAATTTTTGAACAATTTTGATTTGAATTAATTCAACTATATATATATATATATATATATATATACTTACTTTCTCTGGAAATTCTGTTATTTCTCTTTCTGTCCTTTTGTGTACAAGATAGCCTTCATTCATCTTTAATGTAATTGAAGAAAAGTTCGATACTCTGATATTAATAAATATTTTTATTATTACTTTCATGCTTGTATTCAACAAATTTATATTTTAAACTTATTTCTATCTGAATTTGGTTTTAAAATTTGCTCTTAGTTATATAGCTGCGTTAATGTACTTAAATTTTTGTAAATATAATTAATATCTTTGTAATTCGCATGTATGTAAATTTGTATTGCAATCAATATTGTCCTATTTTTGCATCTATAACATTTGAATTATTGATTGTAGCATTTGAATATTTGATTGAGCTATATCGTTTTCATGTTTTTATCAGTCAGCATACTTGAATTTTATTAAAAAATTTCATTTATATTTAGTAGCAAGCATATTTCAAATAAAAAAATATCATTTGCATATTTAGACTTTAATTTTCTAAATATAGAATACTAGTGATAAATATTTTACTCATTAAACCTCTTAACCAAATTTTATGGTGATTAGCGTATTATTATTATAGAAAGTAAAAAAAGAATTAAGAAAAAAAATTAATCATTTGAATTTTAAAACTTCACCATTTTCTCAGTATTTACACATTTACACCGAAGAAATATGAAGCACGTGGCAGTAGATAATGCAACAATTTTCTCTAAATTGAAGTGGCAACGTGTCATTTCCTTCGAAGTGAACGACGTGACAAGCGCAGCTTTATATGTCTTGAAACCGGCAAATTTTTATATTCTTTCCAAATACGGTTCGCATAATATGCTGATTCATCTATCCCATTTCGAGTGATGTTGCAGGTTGACTTTGTTATATTGAAGACTAGCCGCCTTTGGTGACCAGCCGGTTCGCCAACCGCTCGCTACAATTTTCAATTAAATATTTTAAGTAACTGGTCTCTTAATAGATTCTCAAACAAAACATTTTTAATCTTCAAATTTTGATAGTCATACCAAATTTATACTGTTGTTTAAATCGTTTCGTTCAATTTACTATATATATTTTGCTAATTTGTTGTCATTTCCGGCAAAACTTCAACTTTAATTTCAAATGTAAATGATGAAATTATGTGAACTACAAAATATTTTTCATAATTTATGTAATATCTCAAACAATAATTCAACAAAAATTTCTCAGATTCAGCATAAAATTCGGTTTTCAGTTTGGCTTTCAAAAGGATTGAAATGAAATCAATAATAATATTTAGTTCCGGCCTATAAATATATTTCAAAAATTATGAAATCTAAATTTAATGCAGTAAGGTATCATATTCTGAGAAATATTCTGGACACACCAAATTTTAAATAAATGAATGAATGTTTCTATTTTCCACGATCAACTAAGACTTATTTATGAAGTTTTGAATGTTAAAAATTTAGAAAAACTCAACATTTTCATAATCTTAGGCCAATTAATCTTGAGAAATGTGCGCACTGATTGGCGTATTTTATTTGAAACGATCGATGGAAAATCTAAAATTATCCTTTTTTTTTATTGAATAGTGATATTCAAATTTTCATAAATCAGTCAGTTTAAGTGATGGATTTAGTTGATTGGAAATTAACTCTTTTTATTTAAAATATTAGTGTTTCAAGAACATTTTGTTATTCGTGATTTCCACAGCAGAAGCTTTATGTAAAATCGAAAATTCATTATTTATTAGAGCATTTATTGAATCAAGTTACATAAAATATAATCATTTTCCATTTTGATCATTTTAGCAGATCTGTGTCTTACTAAAGGTTTACAAATTAGCTCTGTGGCCCTGATTTGAATAGATGTCCTGTTCATATTAAACACAACTTGCCTTAAAATAAAACTGATTTATTGGATTAATAATATAGAGAGTGTAAAAGATCATAAAATAATTTTTCTTGAATTTATTTTTTAGAAAAAATAATATTTTATATTTGTTTCATTTCCTACAGACACGTGCCGAAAATTATATTTTTGCAGATTTCATTTCCAAAAAGATTTAATTTATTTTTGATTGGATCTTTAATCAATGTGATGGCAACACTTTGAAAAAAACTAATTTTTTCCAATGAATGCGAAACGTGCTCGTGCAGCTTAAATTTTATTTTTATTTTGTACGAAAAAAATTGTGGAAAAATATAGTTAAAATATTTATTTAAAAATTCATTAAAAATAGAAATTTAATATTAAGGTTAAAACATTGCTATCATTTAAAAGATAAAGTTTTGATCTTTAACTTCATAAAAATCTTTTTTGTGCGGTAATATTTTCGGAAGTTATAGCAGAAACACGCCAAAATTTCGCTTAATTTTTAAATAAATAAAATTCTAATTAAAAATTCGAAAAAATAACCCCCAGGTGCACATTCCCGGCCTCCAAGGTATACACGTGCCAAATTTGGTAGATCTAGGTTGAACGGTCTGGACTGTAGAGCGCCAACACACACACACACATATTGAGCTTTATTATAAGTATAGATAATTGCTGAAATTGATCCGTCTCTTAAATTCGTATCATAACTTCAATACTAATTCAGACCGTGTAAAATAGACTTATATTGTGACAATGTTTTATATATATATATATATATATTATTTTTAAGAGAAAACGACAGAAAACAAGTGTTTGTGTTTAGTTAACTTGAGTAAAATATTTTAACAAAAGACTTTAAATATTTTAACAAGATTCTTGTGCCGTTTTAAATTTTCCTCATGTTTAGGATTTCACCTTAGCTTTGCCATCGACTTAACTCTGGACCAATTTTGCTAAAATTTATTATTTTAAAATCTTTTTTCCCATGTGGTATTACAAATTGTTAATTAAATTTAACTAAATTTTATGATTTAATTTCTTATGTTATCTAAATTTAATTAAATTTAACTAAATATTTTTTTATTTTTGGGGCAACCACTTTCTAAGGAATCTCACTGCTATACCATTTACCTTCAAGCACTCCGTCACACTCCCCTCAAATCGGAAGTTTAAATTGTCCTGTAATAATTATATGAAAATGATGCGAAAGTAATGTTGGAATTTTTTTTTTTTTCATTGTAGTAGATCACTGACACTTCATGACAGATCACTGACAGTTGTCTGAATTGAATTATTTAACCCTTTCGAACCGACTTCTGCATGATTAAAATTTTAAAACCCATGTAAAGGTATTCTTTTTATGATAATGCATTTGAAAGTATGATTTACTATGTGCTCGTTTGTACCAAAATATTAAAGAAGTAGTCATAAGTTAGGAATAATCTCAAACTAGCTGAATAGCTAAGAAAGCTATTTTAACTATTAGTAGTTCTCATGAATTGGAAGTGAAAAAACGAAAGCAACAACAAAACAACAACAAAAAAGACAGCAATGATGTTCCAAAAGATGCAAAAATTATAGTTACCTTTGTTTTGTATGTATGAAAAGAAACGAAGCAAAAGTAAAATAAGATGTCGCATAAACTGTTATACAGCAGTTCAAAGTTGTGTGCTTTTGTAATCAAAATTATTGATTTAATTGTATTTAAAGAAATTGGTGGACCAGTTTTGGAAATCAGTTACTGGACTGGTGGCATAATTTTTCATATTTTAAGGCATATACTTAATGTCTTTTTTTTTTAAGTTTATGTCACTCTTTACAAAATAAATATATTACAATAAAATTCTACCATTTTTAATAATAAAAAAAATTATCTAACACTGCACATCAAAAAAATTGTTTAGTTGGTCTAATTTATGTAAACTCCCTTTATAAATTAATGGCGGAAAACTGCTTTGCATATAATAAAAAATTCCTTAAGAATTCACTTTTTACAAATGCATTCACACATTATATAGATAATTTCAAATTTATCAATTTTTCGATGTTTCTTAATAATCATTTATTCATGATTTGAAGTTAATTTTTTTTTTCATTTCCATTAAAAAGAACGTGCGTATACATACAATCGAAGCATTAGAAAAGGGAGGGGGATGAAAGCGAAGCAGTTAAATAAAAAATTTCGACTTCTACAGTCGTTTTGGAATGGATTTTCATTTGTAAATAAAGTCTAAATGATTTCTGTGATATATTTTTCGGGCAATTTTGTTGCAAATTAGAAGTTTATTTTATGTTTTTTAACATCTCTTAAGTAAAATCTCAGCATTAAAATGGAATTAATATCTCTCACATTACCGTTAGCTTTAAATTGTTGTTCTGCAACTAATACGAATTATTTGGGCGTCTATCATCAGCTATGTTCTTCCCAAGGTAGTAGCATCAAGTGGAACGAAAAGAGGGAAGGGGTGCAAAAAAAAGCGACAACATCGAAACTTCAGATTCCGTTCTAAATATTTACTGAGTTTGAATTTCATTTGCATGTCATTAAATAGGCTTGCTTTCTTAAAGCTGAGCAATAAAAATAAGAATTCTGTTGCATTCATTTTCTAAAAATGTCGTTCTAAAACGACTTGGATTTAGAATTTTCCTCATTTATTATTTAAGTTCTAACATTAAATAAGCATTCTATTTGTTTTCAGAATAAATACCTTTTATGAATTAACTAGGAAAAAAATTTAATAATGTTCTTATTTTAGAAGAATGTGTTGTTTTCAGTCGAATAAATTATCAGAATTACTTAGGAACACGAACTCTCTCGCGCAAAAATATTTCATTTTTAGCGACTTTTTCGTTGGCCTTCGCAGCAGATATTGATATAACATAGAACTAAGCAGCGCTGCAAATTCCGCTATTACATTTTACATGAAACTGCTACAATGCTTGTTTTATTTTTAATTAATTTTCAGCATAATTTTTCATCCGTATTGAAAATTGTTCTCATTTATTTTAATTTATGTCTTTCATTAGAGAGTAACATTTTATGTAACAGCGATGGCATTTTCCTTTGGTTTTCTTGTCTTGCCTGCTTTATTTATGCATAAGGAGCGTCGTTCCTTAGCATTGTTATTTAAAAACAAAGAAAAAACTAATTTTCGCTGAAAAATTAAAAAAAAAAAATTGTTAGGAAACTTTATTTAACGATGCTTTCCTCTTTCTCATATAAGAATTCAGAAAAAAAATTAATCCCAAACTAACGTTTGAAACGGCATATTTGCATGGGTAGTTATTCAGAATTGACTTTTGTTGTAAATGTTGGAAGTTGTTGATGAAAACATAAAGAACTTTAGACACCACTAAGTTTTAAGTTTGGGTTGTTAAAATTATACGTGCTGAATTCATTTTTTACATTTTATTCATTAGCATCTTATGTCGAATTTCTGGAAGTATGACCTATAATTTCTAGCAGATAAAGACATAACCTATGCTATGAGTTAAAAATGTAAACCTCAATAGATCACAAACGCATTATGCAAATTCATGTATAGATTTTACAAGATGATTGTAGCGAACTCATTGTATATTTACTAAAAGTATAATATCCCTTATTTGTTTTATGTAGGAGTATGCTGAGTCTGGATATTACATATAGACAAATAAACTTTAAAACATTGAAGTCTTGATTTGCATAATTATAGTAGATTGTAACAAGCAAATACGCTTTTTCGAATTTATGATATTGCTTCCCAGCGCACTGAGTTTCTTGATAAGGAAGATAGATAGTTTCATCGATAGTTCTGACGGATATCGAGTCAAAGACCGCCGAGCCTCGGCGACAAACTTAACGAGTTTGGCACCAATATCAAAAAAATCCAAACATTACAAGAATCTCGGAAATATCTTCGTTAAGATTCGAATTATGTTGATCCTTCTAGAATTTTCCACACAATTGTCTCGGAAATTTTAAAAAAAGCCAGGACATGTCAGTCAGTATTATGTCAGCTAGAGTAGCAGACGTATCGAGAGATATGAGTAGTCGTATGAAGTCTTTCTCCTGCAGATTCCCTGAGAGCTTTATGTTGTTTAATTTTTATTATCGATTTGCTGCTTGTGTGCTGTTGCTTTATATACTCTTCATATAGGTTTTGCTACTGTGAATTCGTGCTTTTGTGAAGAATAAAACGTCTTAGTCATTGAGCCTGTTTCAGAATTTCCATTACAATCTGTTAAAAAAATTTTGCAGCGAATTAAGCAATCTTTCTATTATATAAAGAATGATCTTAATTATGCATTAAAACTGCTAATGAGGTCAAAGAATACTGTGACATAAATGAAGTCCCACTCACTAATCAGTCTTTCAGAAGGAAATATGATGTGACGTCATGGGAAAGGAAGGCAACAACTCGTCAAACTAGAAGGCTTGCGCGTTGATGTTTCAATTAAGACAGAATTTTCTATTATATCAATGATATACGATTATATTAATCAGTTGCATATACTTATTATAAATAGATTGTTTCCCCTATTTTACACAATTTCGCATATGAAGTATACAAAAAAAAAGTATTGTTATCATCAAAAAATTCAAACTCGAGATTTTGCGAATCTCAAATTTTCAAATCTCTCATAATTTGAAAAACACATTTTTGGAATCATGTGCAAGTTTCTGAATACTCCTGTTGTTCTCAGCTTTGTCCAAGGTTCCTAATTTTATGTTCGAGAGTTGGGGGGAAACCAAAAAATCTTTTAAGAGTTATGTGAGATACTTTTGAAAAATGCACTTTTCTTTTTTTCAAACAAATCAATAAATAAATCGTTAAGAGTTTTGAGCCATTCTTATTCCGTAGTGCTTAACAGCAGTCTGTAGAAAAGCAAAAGAAAATAACATATAAAAATCAAATTAAATTGTTTTATCATTACCTTACTTTATTCTTTAGAATATTTTTCTTCTGCTATTTTTTTGTATGTGATTTTTTTTTTCATTTAACTTTTTTCAACCATTTTTAGCTGATTCTGCTCCTACTAAATTAAAGAACAATTTATTTTTCTTTATTGAAATGAGACAACCGGCACGTTCGGTCA
Organism: Argiope aurantia; assembly: GCA_026543865.1. Lineage (NCBI taxonomy): Eukaryota > Metazoa > Arthropoda > Arachnida > Araneae > Araneidae > Argiope > Argiope aurantia. Next base: position 1,018,869 of record JAPMOR010000331.1, read on the forward strand.
TTGTTTAAACTGTCCACAAAAGACGAGAAAGAGCCTTTCTGTCATATTCTATTCAATATTCTTTTTAACCTCTTTAGCAAAAGATAACTCGGAGCATTGTGTAAGAGTGGGAAAGCATTACTTTAAGCGATGTCTGTGTCAATATCGTTAACATCGAGAGAGAATAGGTTTGTCGTATGTAAGCCGAACAAAGTAGTGGAAGCGCCTAAGAAAAACACCATATAAAATGGCATTTTTATCCATAATGTGTTCTGAAAATACCCCCCTAAGGCTCCGAGATAGGGAACTCAACTCTCAAATAAGAAAGTCTGGGGATATTTATTAAGATAAATATTTGGACATTCCCCCTGCTTTCTTTCGCTTCCGTTTGGTTGGTGTCGTATTTGTCTTTATTTGTTGTGTGTATACCGAGCATTGTGAATCATCTCCAATTACGAAACGGTCGCACTGTAGCGAAAACTTGGAGACTTTGTGTCTTTCTGCTGGGCATAGCGTTTCGACCCTCGCAGTTAACTGGAACGTGGAATTTATGTATTTAATACTCTTGTTATAAATCCATTTTGATACACTGCGTTTCCCTTTTTATTGGTTTAATGTGTTCCTTTTCCTTTCGTGGAAACTAAAGGCTTTCCTTTTTTCGGGGGTTCGAGGGAGGTTTTCTTGGTTGGAACATCGTGGAGTTAGTATTTTCTTTTAACGCTGAACATCGAAGCAAAAGTAATGAAAGCATTCTTAGTGCGAATAATGAATGCATACATTTAGTTATAAAACTGTCTGAAAGTTCTTTTTGTTTTATTTGAAATTAAAGTTGGTATTTAGATGTTGGAAAGATTGATTTTGTGAGGTATTTGGGAATTTATATTTTACTGTGTTTACTTAACGCTTACTCAGAAAATCGGTTTCAAGCATATATTTCTAATGGTCATTAAATCGTAACCATTCGAATGCATTTTATTATTGAACGGTTATTATTCTGTTATATACTATGCCTGAGTTTACGCTGTCTGTTATATACTATGCCTTAGTTTTAACAAAATGTATTAATCTTTCCTACTGATTAATAACCGTAAATTAAAGTCATACCGTTTAAAGTTATACTGATTATGTCTTACTAATTAAAGTCATAGATTGATTAAAGTGTTTGATTAAGATTGAAATCATAAAGTCACTAATTGAAGTCATTAATTAATTATTGTCTGATGATCGTAGCCATAGATAGATTAAAGTGATTAAAATTATAATTAATTTCAAAATGCGTTTTTTTTTTCCTTTATTAAAATATTTTGAGTATAATTTTATCTTTGAGATATAAAGAACAGATTTTTAACTAATTAAAAATTAAGTAAAATTAAATGTTGATGTGAATAAATACCTTTTTTTGGAAATCTATCTACTGCAGTAGTTCTTATGACAAGACTTCTGGAAAATTTCTGCTTATTTTGTCTAAATAAGGTTCTTAGTACTCAAAATTTCCTTTCTTTTCAAAATTAGTTCCCTTTCATTCTCTCAAAAAAGCTTATAATTTTGCGCGTGTAAAGATTCATCCATGTTATCTTGTAAACACCATAAATAGAGTAAATTTGGTGTGATTTCAACCGGTGAGAGATATTGTAATATTGCCGCATTGAAGAAAGACAGTCGAATCTCCATGGCCGAATGGTCATGGCACTGGTCTCGTGATCAAGAGACCTGGGTCCGAATCCCGCTAGAGACAATGCGATTAATAGTATATATGTAAATACTTAATTCGATGCTTTTATGTTTTCCTTTATTTCATGTTCCAGAAGATACTGGACATTTCTTTAGTTTACCAGACAAGTGTTCTGGACTTTTCTTACTGTCTCCAGAAGAGTATTCTGGAACTTTCTCTGCTTATATAAAAGCAGAAGATTTGTCAGTTACTGTATTCTCAGTTCTGAGTTCAGTTAATAAATTGGTTTAGCTCTACCTCTTGTATGTGTCATTGAGTTCTATACTATAGTTCTACGTGATATTCTTTGGTGGAGGCGCCGGGTAGCGATTCCAGTCAGCATGGAAACGAATTTACGAAGAAGCGATCGCCTTAATGGCCTTGAACCAGAATTTGGACTTTATTTCCCACCACCCAGAAAGACAAGGAAAATGCCTGTGGAACCGGAGACTAAACCGGTCATCCTGACACCAGCACAGCTGCAGTACAGGAATCCATCAGTATTTAAAGTAGAAGTAGGATAAGATTCAAACAAATGGCTTAAGGAATACGACAAAGTATCACAATTCAACTGATGGGATGACATGACCTGTTTCGCAAATGTGTTCTTCTTCCTGGATGGTACAGCAAAACAATGGTTCGAAAATAATGAAGAAAAATTGACTTCATGGGACGTTTTCAAATCAATGTTAAAAGAGGCATTTGGAGAAACACAGCACTATGTAAAGTAGGCAGAAGATGAGCTATGTATCGAGCTCAAAAATCTGGCGAAAGCACGCAGTCATACATCCAAAGCGTGTTGGGATTATGCCATCAAGTCAAACCAGATATGTCAGAAGAAGAGAAAGTGTCTCATCTTATGTAAGGAGTCGCCGAAGATGTTTACCAGGCACTTCTGACGAAAGAAATAACCACCACAGAGGACTTTATAAAATGGTGTAGAAAAATCGAAGAAATGCAGCAAAAGAGAATCCGGAGTAGGAAATTTGAAAGGCTTCCAAATGTCGTACCAATGGCTGCAATTGACGAAAAATTGGATTTGTCATCACTAATACGTCAAATAGTGCGAAAGGAGGTCCAGCGCCTCGTATCTCCAGTAGTCGATCCCGAACTCCAAGACCAAGGCATTGAAGCCATTGTTCGAGAGGAAGTATAAAATGCTTTGGCTCCTTTGTCACAGACAACACCAGAGTGGGCAAAGGTCAAACCAAGACGCCGACCTTCCTATGCCGAAGTTGCCAGACGACCTACTCCCGTAGCACAGCAACCACAGAGGAAGACAAGATGTCTGGCGCACTCCTGATAGAAGACCCGTCTGTTTCCATCGTGGCCGCCCTGGCCATGTAGTTTGATACTGCCGAGATCGCAAAGCTATTTTTGAGGCATATCGGGCTAACACGAGAGATTTCGGCCGACAGACGTCGAATGAGATCCGCTATGCTGACGAGTACAGCCGACCAGCAGTCCGAAGTTCGCCGACTCGCCGCTATAGATCTCCGTCGCCATATAGAAGATCCAGTCAATCTCGTAGCCGCAGAAATGAGGAAAACTTAGCGGTGCGACCTTCCTTGGGGGTCAGGCCGCTAGTGACAAAAATCCTCCGATGCCGCAACATTGTGCCGCAAAAATGACCGGAAACAACATAGAAGTAATCGTCGACAATAAGCCAGTACCTGCCCTTGTGGACTCTGGAGCCTCATTTTCTGTAATCTCGGAGAAGTATCGTTGCCTACTAAAGAAAGGTATGTTTCCCACAACTAACAATGTTCTTTTAAAAGTCGCCGATGGTAATTACGTGAGACCAGTGGGAAAATGTACGCTTCGTCGCGAAATCAGTGGCCGACCTCACGCATTTGAATTTATTGTTTTTCCTCAATGCAGTCACGATATCATCCTTGGTTGGGACTTTTTGGACACTTCTCGAGCTGTTATAGATTGTGGCCGTTCGAAGCTCTTGTTTCAAGACGTCATTCGAGAATCTGAAACTCCAGCCGTTTATTCACGTTGGAAGATTATACAGTACCTGCTCGTTCTATCAAAAAGGTCACCGTCTTGGGCTGTAAGAACCTTCGAGCTATTGATGTAATAGTAGAGGGAAATGGGATGCTCTTCTTGAACAAGGAAGTTGGCATTCCGTCTACTATAGTTACGCTCCTTAATGGAAAAGCCGAACTGTGGGTTGCCAACGAACAAGGAGAACCTCAGATCATCCCTAAAGGCATGTGCATCGGGTATGCCGAACCTTTACACGAAGACTGCGTAAATACCATAGATGAGGGATCGCCTTATTCCACGACCACTTCAAAGGCAAAGTTGGGTGTCATCGATTATACCACGATGATAGCTCCGGATTTGAGGATCGACCAAAAAGAAAGGATGTTTCATCTACTCCAGAAATTTTCGATCAAGAAAGTACGTTCAAGAACGGAAACCAACTCCATGTTAAACACCTAATAAACACAGGCGACCACTTACCTATCAGTCAGAGAACTTACAGAATGTCCCCATCCGAACGCCGCATTATCAGTGAGGAGGTAGCCAAAATGTTGGAAAGAGGCATCATTCAACCATCAGAAAGTCCATGGTCATCTCCAGTCGTCTTGGTCAGGAAAAAAGATGGAAGTTGGCGTTTTTGTGTTGATTATCGCCGACTTAACAAAATTACCAAGAAAGACTTGTATCCATTGCCGCGTATTGACGGCACCTTGCATTGCCTGAAGGGGGCAAAATATTTTTCGTCTATGGATCTCTACTCCGGTTACTGGCAAATAGAAGTTGATGAAGCCGACCGTGAGAAAACAGCTTTTATAACACCTGAGGGACTATACGAGTTTAAAGTGATGGCATTTGGCTTATGCAACGCTCCTGCAACTTTTGAAAGGATGATGGATAATCTTCTGCGACATTTAAAATGGACAAAGTGCCTTTGCTATTTAGATGACATTGTGGAGTTCTCAGAAACATTCGATGAACATCTTCAGAGGTTGAATACCGTCCTGCAGTGTATACAGAATGCAGGCCTTATCCTTAATCCAAAAAAAATGTCGCTTTGGAGCAAAAGAGATAAAGATCTTGGGACACCTAGTATCCAGTGATGGCGTACGACCAGACCCAGAAAAAATAAATGCCGTGAGTGACTTTCCCGTGTCTAGGAATATCCATGACATCAGAAGCTTTCTAGGACTTTGCTCTTACTATCGCCGATTTATAAAGGACTTTTACCATAAAGCCGAACCTCTACAGTTGTTACTGAAGGGGGACATAAAATTCTATTGGGGACCTGAACAATTGGAAGCTTTTAATAACTTGAAGAAAGATCTTACCTCCGATCCTGTCAGGCTTTTATGACGAAAATGCCTCGCGGACTCGGACGAAGGCTGAGAAAAACTATTCCACAACTGAAAGAGAATGTCTTGCGGCCATATGGGCTATAACTAAGTTTCGGCCATATCTCTTTGGAAAGGCTTTCAAGATCGTCACCGACCATCATTCCCTGTGTTGGCTGACAGGACTGAAGGATCCCTCTGGAAGACTCGCTAGATGGGCGCTGCGACTCCAAGAATACGACGTATCAGTGGTGTACAAAAGTGGAAGGAAACACAAAGATACTGATAGTCTGTCTAGAAACCCATTGAAAGTCGATGCTTCATGGTTTGGGGATTCCATTGGTGCCACTTTATTCACTAATCTCTCAGAAGAACAGATGAAAGATCCAGAATTGGCAAGAATAATAAGAGACCAACAAAGTACCGAAGCAAGCAGGCTGGTAAACTTTGAAGTGGTCGAAGGAGTCCTCTACAAGAAGAATTTTGATCCGTCCGGAAAGAAATTTCTACCAGTGATCCCGAAGCATTTACGGCTCAGTATTTTAGAATCGCTCCATGATGACCCTACCGCCAGACATCTAGGATTCACCAGGACTTATGATAGAATAAGAAAGCGATTCCATTGGCCAGATTTGTACAGAAATGTTCGAAGATATGTGATGCACTGCCGAAAATATCAAAGGAGTCATCTCGTACCTATTCCACCAGCTGCCGCTCCTTTCCATCGCGTCGGAATTGACCTGCTAGGACGATTTCCAAAATCTGACGACGGCAACAAATGGATTGTATTATGCACCGATTATTTGACACGGTACGCAGTCACCAGAGCTTTACCGACGGCGGAAGCTACCCAAATTGCCAAATTCCTACTAGAGGACATAATCCTGAAGCATGGAGTTCGGCGAGTTATCATTACAGAAAGTGAGCAAGTTTTTGAGTCCAAGCTGGTGTCCGATATTAATCGACTGTGCAATATCACTCATCGAATGACAACAGCCTATCATCCGCAAACAAATAGCCTTACAGAGCGATTCAACAAAACACTAGCAGATATGCTTTCTATGTATGTTGATGTCGAACAGAAGAACTGGGACCAGATATTGCCGTTCGTCACATTCGCCTACAACACTGCCAAGCAGGACACGACAGGTTTTACGCCCTTTTACCTCCTGCATGGGAGAGAAGCTGAAACGCCGTTGGATGCGATGTTTCCTCTCTGCCCCAACGAGTTTAGCCAAGAAAACGATTACGTTAATCATCTGATCAATAAGGTAGAAGAATCGAGGCAATTAGCTCGTGCACGAACTCTCGAGGCTCAGAAGAAAGATCGCCGGCATTATGACTCCAAACATCGGATGGTGGCATACGAACCAGGGAATTTCGTGTGGATTTTTATTCCAGTTCGTAAAGAGGTCCTTTCTGAGAAGCTACTCAAGAGGTACTTCGGCCCTTATCAAGTTTTGAGGCGGTTGTCCGACATCATCTATGAAGTAGCCGATTTCGATCCTAATTCTAGAAGGCGGAAACCGAAGGAAGTTGTCCACGTTTTACGCATGAAACCATACCATGACCCAGAAGAACAAGACGACCAACATTCTTATAAAATAATGGAGGTTCCGGAAAGAGACATTTCTCAAGAGACTACTCAACGTGAAGACATGACAACTTATACTGGCCCTGTGACTCGATCGAGAGCTAGAACCACACAATGAAATGTCATAACATCGAGACGCTGTTCATCTAAGGAGGGAGCAATGCCGTATTGAAGAAAGACAGTCGAATCTCCATGGCCGAGTAGTCATGGCACTGGTCTCGTGATCAAGATACCTGGGTTCGAATCCCGCTAGAGGCAATGCGATTAATAGTATATATGTAAACACTTAATTCCATGATTTTATGTTTTCCATTGTTTCATGTTCCAGAAGATACTGGACATTTCTTTAGTTTACCAGACAAGTGTTCTGGACTTTTCTTACTGTCTCCAGAAGAGTATTCTGGAACTTTCTCTGCTTGAATAAAAGCAGAAGATTTGTCAGTTACTGTATTCTCAGTTCTGAGTTCAGTTAATAAATTGGTTTAGCTCTACCTCTTGTATGTGTCATTGAGTTCTATACTATAGTTCTACGTGACAATATTGAATAGTGCAGTAGATGAATCATCTCGCTCAAAATGTTAGAAATTAGTGTGCGAGGTGAAATTTCTATTTCATTTTAACAAACGAAATTTGGTGAAAAATTGCTTCATTATATTAACAACATTTTATTGTGATAAATACTTTTGATGCCTGTCATTCCTTAGAAATTAGAAGTCGACAGATATTTATAGATGAAAGCATCTCAATATATTGTTTATTTTAATGTTGTTTTTTGTTGTTTTTGTTTTCGTTTGCTTCTTGAATTCCTTAAATATACGTCTGCATTTAAATTTACAAAAAAAGAAACGGTAACTTGAAAGTCGACAAATCTACTCTTAAAAATGTTTTTAAAAAAAGAGGAAAGGAAAGGAAACTTGCAAGTCGATAAGTTTTGTTTTTCAATTTCTGTGAAGATTTGTAGATTTTACTTAAATTATACATGATGTTAAAATGCCATCATTATCGGTTTTATTGCCCAAAAATTTGAATAGCTAAAAAATATTTATAAACTGAATAAAAAGAATTTTTACTTTTAAATTCACGCGATTTTAAAAGTTTAAATTAGATTTATCTTCCGTTTCCATCTTTTAATTCTCAATTAAAAAAGTGGCACAGTGGAATTTACACCTTAATGATAATGTACTTCCTCGGCATTATCTAAAGGAACCCAGCTAATGATAATGGAGTTTGCTTAGCAAGTTTTCGTCATTTGAAATATCTAACTTCTTACTAGATGGCTGATGTCGCTCATGCCGACGCTCAATCAGGGGTAAATTTACTAATTGCTGACCAAGTGTAGCATACATTTTCACTGATTTATATTAAACGAATTCGATTGAGCAAGACAATGGAAAAGAGAATACAGCTAATGGGAAGATCCTTTGGAATAAAATATATCAATACTCATTTGTGGCATTTATTTTGACTTTTACTCTACGCTTTGATACATCTGTGCATTTTTATTCTTCATATATAGAAATTGACAGTTTAAAGTTAAAGATCAGTTTTGGCGAAAAATTAAATCTCTTAATTCCAACAATATATTTTTGAAGCAAGAGGTTTGTCACTGTAATTAATATGATACATACATACGTGTTTCGTTTTACATTTCTGAGCAAGTAATGGCATGGCTTTCATTACAAAATGATTTTTTAGAATATTAAGAAGAATAGGGCACTCCGAAACAGTCCATGTTTGCTTATTGCAGTTCAAGTTGGCCCACAATCTCCATACAATTATTGCTTCATTTCTATTAGACTCTACGGTTTCGTCACTAATTAATTTTTTAATAATTAAAAACAAAAAAAAA
>JAPMOR010000331.1:1028281-1041779 GCA_026543865.1 Argiope aurantia
TATATATATATATATATATATATATATATATATATATATATTATGACGCTAGAAGGTAATCATCGAATCTGACATCACCAAAATCTACTAAAGAGCACGTTAAACAGTCAAAGAATGATAGTAATAAATAAATAAGGAATAATTATTGCTTGTTAGTTTTTTTAATATTAAATATGGATAATAGTTATATAAAGTTCATTAAAGAATTTTTGAAGATATTTATTATTTTATGAGGCTCATTGTTGTGAGAATTCATGGTTTATATTTGTAATAATAATAATGAATATGGCTAATAGATATTTTTATTTTTTAGAATATTCTTAAATAAATGCCAGGTTTCAAAAAAACATTTCTTAACCAAAAACATGGATTGTCTTTAACGAAATCTAGTTAAAAATTTAAATCGATATAGAAACCAAACATGCATTTGCATAATATATGCTTTTTTTATGGTAGTTATTAATTAATTCGATTCTTATTAACATATTCAAGTATAATTCATTTGAATATTTCATTTATATATTTCTATTTTTTAACAGTTCTAAATTTAATTTAACATTTCTTCTAAATTAATAAAAAAAATCAACGAAATATTAAATATTATTTCTTAGAAGGACGACTGAAACAATAATAATTCTTATCTAAAATGAAAGACTATTCTACTATATATTGTTATGCATTCTACCATTTTCTCAAAATCATCTGCTAATTGAACAGGAAAAAAAATTGTCTCTTTTATGCTTGAAAAGAATCTCTCACCTTCTTATCCAGTTATAGTTTATTTGTTACTGGAAAACTAAAAAAAAAGTTGCTGTTTTATATATTTCGAACAATGCAGCTAGAAAATAATAATAATAAAGACTAAGCGAACACGATACTATTTGCATTATTCAATCACTGGATTTTTTTTTTATTTTTTTTTTTTTCCCCTGTTCTTGTTAGTATCTTCTGCAAATGACTAAAAGACGTGTAATTTGTTGTTCTTCGCTGAAAGTATTTAAAAAGAGCTAACCGAGAACCCGAAGATAATTGCTTTAGTGTCACATTTTATAAAATTCTCTTCTTAATAAGTACTAATGATATTATCTTTTGCTGGATTTCGGCGCTTCTTTGGAAGAAGGAAAGTTCATAATAGTTTTTCAAACGTAGGTTTAAAAAAAGGTTGATTTTTGTTGTAGTTTGTTTATATATATATATATATATATATATATATATTATTATTATTATGACACTTCGAAACTCGTTTTTATCTCTCGAATATTTTTATAGCTTTCTTAAAATTGATTTGATATTCAAAAACAAAAGAAATGTATAAGACTTTATTTTTATGGTTGCATTTCATCTAAATTCGAGTATAATGTTGATTATAAATTGGGGGGGGGGAAGGGAAGAGTGTATTATCGGTTTTTATGCACATTTCTTCATACCTTTATTTTCGGAGTCGGAGGATTCTCATGTATCTTGTATTTTATGTAGTGAAAAGCTTTTTTACCCCACCGAAGCATATACGCAAGATCCCATAACAGAATTCATTTATTTAAGCCAGTATATTTTTGAGTTATCGCACTTACATGCATGTGAAAGTAAGAATGACAGAAGACTGGCCTTTGACAGATTATGTTCAAAATTTGATAGGAATCTGCCTTTTAGATTCTAAACCTGTGCATCAAATTTTATTTTTCTGACTTTTTACGTTTTGTAATTATCGTGTTCTTTTGTACTCGTACTGCCTGACAGACAGGCTTGTTCTGAATAGATTTCTTTCACAGTTTGATGAAAATCTACCAATATGTTGTTAAGTCCATATACCAAATTTAATCCATCTAATTCAATGCGAGCTTGAGTCATCTAATTCACAGATAGAGAGATATAATTCCAAAAAATTCCTCTCGGCAAGATGAAAGGTAAAGGTATATTCCTTTAAATCTGAGTTACTACCTGGCAACATAAATTGTTTATGTTAGAAACAATCGAAATTAAGACTTGAAAATCACTTTTCGGCCCCTAACTTCTAAAATATTGCAGTTATCAAAAAACTTTAAATGCAAAAGATGTTCGCTTAATGAGGTGCTAAATTGGCTAATTGGATTTATTTCTCTATCTTATATATTCAAAGAAGTTATAGTGAAGTGAAAATTTCAACCACCCTCTCCCACTATTTCCATTCCCTTTGAGATATTGATCTGACCGTGGTTCAATATTCCGAGGTCCGTCCCAAAATAGTCCTAGTGTTGCTTTAAAAAACGGGACGCTAATATAACTAAACTAAACTTGAGCTAGATAGGCCATTTACGAACTCGCCTGCAAATCCAAGCCAGTTGAAATCAAACAAAATTATTATAGTTATCCTGTTTAAAAGATAACATGGGCAAAGCATTATGCGCATATGTATATATAAACTTTTCAATGATGGGTGGTTTTGGGTTCGAAGGATCATGATCGGTGAAGAACTGAAGACATTTTCCCGAAGTCTTGTCATGAGAACCATTGAAATAGGTAATATCCCTATAGGAATCTACCTAAATGTATTTTTCAAACTCAGGGAGTTTTAAAATATTGAGATTCATTAAAATCTCGAGCTCGAATTTTTTTGACGATTACAGGACTTTTCTTTCTATATACTCCGTACACGAAAAAATAAAATAGGATTTTCATGAATTATCTGAATTTTTCCATGATCTAAGAGAATAAAGTTACTTTGTAAGCTGTGATTTAGGTTTTGGGGGGGAGGAGGGGAGGGAAGATTCCATTCTTAAGGCTGGGATGAGTTTCAGAGTTTGGTGAAAAGATTGTTAATTGAGAACTATTCATAATTATTATTCCATGATCAATATATTCTTTTAAATGGACTTTAATTAGTGCATTATATCTTTTGATCATTCGTCTTTTGTCGTTGTTTGATTCGTTTTGATCGTCTTTCGGAACTAAAAATATCTTAATATATCCCTTAGTGATATTAAATAAAGTTACTTATCTTGAGTCAGATTTTTTAAAGAGACTCAGTATTTCTTCCACAATTTTCATTCATTCGTCATCAAATTAAACTTTTTAGAAGATAAAAAGTCTTTTACTTGGTCCAAACGTCTCGCAAATTTTCTTTCAAAAGAAGCAACCGTTGCCTTCATTTCCGGTGACGTTGAAAGGCAGTTTAATTGCGGGGGCTCTGACATTCTGACTCGCGAATCTTTTCCGTTTTAATTCCTTCTTTATTGTCGCATTTCGGCAGTGGGAAAGGCGAAGAAAGACATGTTTAATTAATTTGGGAATGTCGGTGGTTTTTATAATTTTTAACCTTTGTGAAATATTAATTGCTGGTTTGAAGTTGACTGCTTGTTATTAAACCTGTATTTTTGGATAGTAATTCGATGCATATCATTAATTTATTATCCCTTGACTGTGTTTTTGCAGTTTAATGTGACATCTCTTGAAGATTTATAGAAATATCCGGTTTCATTCGGATTTAAATTTATTACTATAATGATATTCTTCATTAAATATTATTTAGTAAGTAGCAAAGCCATGTAATTCTGAGTTTTACTTGGAAAAAGGGAAGAAATTAATAGTCCGTGACATTCATTAATCTGGGAATGCACTCATATTTTTGTTGCCAAATGAATCATTTGGCGAGTAAATCGGAGTTAATTTTTTTAAACATATTTCAATGAACATTTTTATTCTTACCGTAATGTATTTCTCTTTTGCTTCCTCAAATTCTTATATGATTTCTGAAATATTAAAAGAAATTAAAAATGTGAACATTGTTGGAAATTTGCGAAAGGTATTTTAAGATAAAAAGAAAACTGAAACTCTCATTTGAACCATTTTACCAGGTTTTAAATCGCACTTTTAACATTTAATGATTTTTCAGAACTAAGTGTGGTATGCTGTGATCTTGTATAATGCAAAATTTATAATTCTATATATAGAAAAATTACTCTCATAATTACTTAAATTTAAATTATTAATTAAAATCTCAATCCATTTTAATTGCTTCCATCTTAAAGCAGTCAGTATTTACCTATTTTATTCACAATATTTAAAATTTTCCGTTTTATGGGTTCTTTTCTTTGACTGCGTTTCAACAACTAATTAAGCCGTTTGTGGTATGTTCTCGATTTTGGAACAGGTGCGTTCCAAATTTAATAAACGATTCTACCGATGAATTGCCATATGAATTGTTTTAACGCATGTTTACTCTGCCGAAGCCTAATCCCCACCCACTCTGCATGTATGGTGTAATGTGACACTTTGAAGGGGAAGGTGCGAGCTCAAATGTCCTCCTCGTTATTTGACTGCTCTTCAGAATTACGAAATGCACTCCAAAATAGCCCTAATGTTACTTCAAAGCAAGTCTTCTTATAACTACCCTGAAAGTTGCTAGTTGGAATCGAGTTGGCTACTTAAAGTTAATTTTCCTCCAACCGAAAAACAAATGTTGGCCAATTTCGCCTGAAAGACTTCAAGGAAGTCGACTATTTCAATATATTAAAGCTAATCAGTATACATTTAGTTGTCAGTTAAATTATAGAAAGAGCTTCTCGAGTTAAGCAGCTTTATTATAGAATTTTCAAGTATAATGATATTAGTTAAGGACAAATGATGAATGGGAAGTGTGGCATTTCCGTTTTATCAAAGCGACTTTCAATCGTTTGATTATACGTGTGATTTAACTCCAATATGTAACAGCAGATTGCTTTCCTAGTGACTTTCTAGGGAAGTGGCCGGCATTTTTATATCGCATAAAGAAAAATAACTAATTGCCAAGTCAACCTTAACTAGTAATTCGATGATAAAGAATTCAGGGATCTTACAGTTTTTAAATTCTTCTGAATAAGAACACATTCAGAGAATGGAACCCATAAATTCCATCCGATTCATTTGCCTGGATTTTGCCTTAACTCACTAGGCCACTGGTATGCTTATAGAATTTTATTATAAAATGTATCGATTGTTGGTCTAATCTGTTGTAAGTGTTAAATTACTTTTAGATGTATAGATCAATTCTAGATTCATGAATATTATATTCAAAACTGTTTCATTATCTTTAAGACACATCACGTAGCGTTCACCTTATTGTCAACTTGAATAAGCCTTGGCTTAAACAAGTGTGCATATATAGCGCGACGTGTACCGCCAATCCTTCAGGCTTCGGGTCCACGAACCGCTTTAATTATTGCCGTATAAATCGGTGACAAATTCCGTAGATTTTGTCACCTTAATCTTCGATTAACGTCACCTGTTTTCTCCGTAAATGAGGTGCTGCGTTTGATTAGGGCCCAAATCGCCCATTATCCCCCAACACACTGGAATAATCGTCGGCCGCCAGCAAACAAAGCACTGGCCAAACTTTTAACGATGGAACCGGGATAATGGATCACGTTTTCCGAAACCTTTTCTCTATCGATCGCGCACTCTTAATACCATCCAGGGAATAACCTAAAGATGGGATACAATGATTATATTCTGAGCATACCGTACTAGGTCTCTGTAAATTTTCGTAATAGAATGGACAGCATGCATTCACTTTCACAATTGTTCAAATTTTTCGAGTAAATTTTAGCAAATAAATTAAAATTACCCACATATACAGCTCTCTTCAATTGGGTTTTCATTTTCTCATATACGATATATCCATTAAAAAAATTATACTTATTAAATAAGTGGACCTATAAACCTGCCTATGAACAAGGTAAATAAGAAGTTCAACTAGCTAAAATTTGATTGGTCGGTTGTTGTTGTTTTTTTAAATCAAAAAGTAGATTTTTATTCAAGTGTGATGAAATCCATTAAGAAAAGTTTCTTAATGGATTTTCTGCCATTTCAACATTCTTTCTGTGTACATTTCAACATTGAAAAAAATGAGACAAAAATGTTCCGAAATAAAATGAGCTAAACTAATTCATATAATTTCTACTTGGACAATAGATGTTTATTAAGAAAGGATTTTACGCAATTTTAATTAGGTTTTTAATTAACATTTATGGGGATTTCAACAAGTTTCCTCAACATAACATCGGAGAATATTACTGTACAAAAACCATCATTATAATATCTTTTTTTTAAATTTATTGGTGCTAATTTTATTTTCGTTTAATGTTTCTCTAATTTTAAATAAATTTTTAATACATTTTACTGCGATACTTTTTATTGTTTTAGTTTCGAGATTTAAATTTATGCTCGTTGTGAGCGATATTAAATGCATTTCGTGCGTGCATGCGACCGCTATCGCTATCAATACTTAAAAGAAAATTTTAATACTGGAACTACCGATGTTAGATATGTATCTTATTTTACCACATCCATCAAATTGACGGGTTTTTGATCATCATGGCTTTCATTGTAACTTTTGGCTTAATTTATGTAAATAAAAGAATATAATTTAACAAAAACAATATTTAATATAATTATTCGTTAATCTATACGTATATAAAGCTTAATGTGTGTGTGTGTGTTGGCGCTCTACAGGCCAGACCGTTCAACTTACAGCTACCAAATTTGGCACATGCATACCTTGGAGGTCGGGAAAGTGCACCTGGGGTCCTTTTTTTTTAAATTTTTAATTAGAATTTTAATTATTAATTAAAAACTAACTTTCCCGCCAAAAAAATCTTTTCATTTCCCCACCGCCAAATGAGTAAGGCTTCAGTTTTTTCCCTCCACGCTAAAGAGGATAGGCTTAAGAAATTTTCGGCAGATTATTTCAAAGGATTCTGTTTATTTTCTTAACGTTTGATCATTTAAAATCAAACATTGTTAATGAATCGGTCTTTCAGATTCATTCTGAAGTACTTTTGAATTAAAATAAACAGAGTAAAGGAAATTAAAAATTTCATATCTGCGTAGCGTTACTCCAACTGGCGTAGAAAATTAACGCATTTTCGTTACCATAACTGGCTTTGAAAATTCACGCATGCGCATTGTGTTCTGATTGTTGACAACTCTATTTTCAACGGATACGGACAACTCTATTTTCAATGGTTTTGAAGGCTTAACATGTTTCCGACCGATTATTTCAAACGATTCTGTTTATTTTCTTAGAGTTTTATGCATTTTAAACCAAACATTGTCAATTAATTGATCTATTCATAATGAATCTGAGAAAATTTTGTAGAAAACTTCTTGATATATTATAAATTAAGAAAGATATTCTAAGATATATAAGTTTTAAATACTCTGTTTTCAGTACTCATATTTAAAAAAAAATGCTTTGTTTCAGTAAAAAATGTTCTTATATTAATTGCAATTTAACCATTTCCACTTTAATTTAAAGCATAAATTCTACGGGAACTAACAGAAAATTAGAGAGATACATATTACGTTATGGCCTTTATAATATTATGAATGAATTATATGACTATCAAAATTTGAAGTTTTAAACTATTTTGATGAAGAAGCTATTAAAATAGGAGTTACATAAAATATTTAATTATTAAAATTTCAACGAGCATTAAGATTGGCGAACCGGCTGGTCGCCAAAGGCGGCTAGTTATTAATAAAAAGAAAAACCGTTTTTATTTGCATTCATGAGATATCTAGTGATAGCTTTTAGTTCTAAACTGAATCGTAATCGGAATAAAATAGACCCCATTATAACGGCTGCTAAACACTTTGGATCAATCAATCAATATAATTTTATATGAAAAATGTAATTCAAATTTTTACAGGAAATGTCTGAAAGCGATGTATAAATAATGTAAATACGTACTGATGTTCATCATTGCATGGCTGATCCAGAAAATTATAAACTTTAAAATTTCAAAAGCCGTCATTTTGACGGGTCTTGGCATAAATAGATATAGGTCATACTAATTATGGAATTTAAAATGTCTGAGTGAAAATTGAATTGGAATATGTAATTGTTCTTATATTTCATTAAAAGTCGTCATGAAGTTCTAGAACAATACATAAATTATATCAAAGTTTTTAAGCATAAAATTTGGAAACCGTCAAAATGACGATCTTGCTAGTTCTAGTGTTAAAAATTAAGATAAGATGAATCAAGTCTAAAAATTTTCACGATGCTTCGAGCTAGAGATTCAAATCTTATATAAAAAAATTATAATGCCCTAGGCTTTAACATCCCCTTCATTTACGACGATTGATTTGCATCTCATCTCCCTTCTGCCTGCCGATTCAATGTGTCATTCGGAATTCAGATTAATTTTAATTCCATTGCCACCATCCTTGCTTAAGACTTAAAACCATACATCAGTAGCATGTGTTTCCAAATCCTGTCACGGATTTCGACAAATCACTTAGTTCGAAAACGTCGCACACACGTCTATTTTTCTCTCTACCGCTATTCCGGCTTAAACCTTTTCAAATCCAGGTTACTTTTCAGTGCTTAATTGTGATATGCCCTTCACATGTTGAAGCATTTCAGCTGTAGCCAAACCCTACTGCGATTTATCAAAATCCCTGCGGCTATTTCATGTGTTGTTATTTCAACTAAGCTTATTGGGCGATACTAAAATTTATACAACGTTGACAGTTTCTATGTGACTTGGGGGGAGTTACGTAAGGGGGATTGGAGAGGGGGGGAGTAATTAGTTTTGACTCTTTAACAGCGTGTCTTGAGGTTATTCGTTAATTGAAAATTCTAATTGCTGTCATTTTTGAAAATGTTTTTCTTCGAGTCTTTTCAACTTTTTCTTGCCAAGCTGCTTTGAAAAGCTTTTCATTTTGACGTATAAGTACATGTTGGCTTCAAAGGTTGTTTAATTGCTTTATTCTATCTAGATCAACTGAAGAGGGAGGGAAATGACGTTTTGAATGGAGATTATGAATCCTTTTAATTGATTTTTCTAAAACCGCCGTGTGTTTTTGCTAGGAATCAATGTATCTTAATTTTTAACGAAGGCTTTTTAAATTAAAATTCTTATTTGAAACAAGTGGGCAATTTGGGATCTTTCAGTATTTCTTTTCTCTCCTCTCTTTTATATCGCATCTCGCAATAAAATTAATTAATCAGGAAAAAAATAGAAATTCTTCAAGTATTGAAAAGCGGATGTATGGCTTACTCTCATTTATTTTGTTTATATGTTTGGGTAAATCCATTTAACCCCTTATTTTTGATAGCTTTTAATTGGTGGAATAGGCTTTTAGAAAAATGAATGAAAAGTTAAGCAAGTTTTAAAGAGATTGTCCAATTTGTAAATAAATTATAATATTCTTTTTACATCTAAGAAATTGAATAAGTATGTTTTCACCCGTTGTTTAACCCTCTAGCTACGTAATTCTTTAAAATCACTATTTAGATGCAATGTTTGCAAATAAGTTCAAATAGTTTTCAAAGAAAGTGAACTGCTACTATATGTTACAAAATAATAATGTAATATGATAAAGTAAAAATCTGTAATTGTAAAAATAAACACTCTAAACTATGAAAAACGCGGGATGCAATAGAAAATGGACTGATTGCCAACCCACGGAAATCGCGGGATACACAGCTGGAGGGTTAACTTTTGACCATTTTTTAATTGTAAGTCATTCTACATTTTCAATATTAAATGCTAATCTAAAATAATCATTTTGAATGTTAACCACTTAAACTGTTTTTGACGAGTATACTCGTCATGGAAAAAGTACAATGTTTTGCGTTATGACGAGTTTGTTCGGCAGCAGTAATAAGTACTGACAATTTGCATTTGAATTAGAATTTTAGTCAAAACTCAAACATATACATAAATTCCAAGATGTTTGTAATATTTTGAGGCCAAGTCGAAATCAAAGGAACAAATAAAAGATTATTAATTATTATTATAAAAAAATGCATATAGTATGAATTGTTTTTCTTAAATGTATCGCAGTGTTGTATTAGTCAGCCAATACTTTTTATGTTTCTTTTCGTTCATGTGCAAAAAATGTATGTTAGTTTAAGTAAATAAGTAAATGTGATTATTGAAATAAAAAAATAAAAGCTATTTCTTTACAACATAATTTCATATTACACATAATCTGTCTTTGACGTTTATACTCGTCATGGTTAAATTTCTGCAACACAATTTATTTACGCATTTTCTGAAGAGGTCGAAACAATTAACTGGTTAAGTAATTAATTTCATAAATCTTTCATTTATTGGCTACAACAATCTTAATTCATTCACGATGTTTCATTAAAACATAAATCATTAACGGACGTGTCTAAATTGCATTTAATATATTTAAATATTGCTGTTAAATAATTGCTTTAAAGAGTTAGAATATTTGTTGTTGTTACTTATGGCACTTTACAAGCCCACTAACGAACCGTCTGCGATTTAAGCCGAGTGTGTAGTGGCTTCTGAGGGCAAAGGCCCCTGAACACGCGAGGGCAGAAGTCTTACTTCCAGCTTATATGAAGATGACACACACATTCGAATGCGCATTCCCTTTTTACAGGGGGGAGGGGCTCTTTCACACACCTCTCAGATAGAGCACAGCATAGAGAACAACCATGCCGCGCTAAGAATATTTGTGAATATATTCATATAATGTGACTAGTCTCGTAAATCTTGATCTAACTATTTTTTATCCTGTGAAATCTACGCACCGTTGAATTATTTATCATTTTTCTGGTTATGTATCTTTTCAAAATTCTTGATTTTTCGATGTAATATGATTTTTTTTTATCATGAATGTGTCAAAGGCCATTACCTGAAATATTGCAGAAAAATTTCACATTTTTATACAAATTATTTTAGAATCGCTATGTTACATAAGATGCTTCTATTCCGAGCACTTCTTTTTAACTTGGATTCATTAATTATTATTTCGTTAAATAAATCGATGATTCGTTATGTAATGTATTTTAAGCACAAACAAATCTCTAAATTATTAAATTGGGAGATTTTTCAGAGAAAAAAAAATCAGTATATAAAATTTCATGTACAGAGAAACGTATTCCAAATTATTTATCGGTTTTCCTACTAAAATCGGTTAAATATTGTTTTTTTTTTTTGGGGGGGGGAGGGTAAATGGAGACTCTAAAAATACAATCATTAAAAAAAATTGTATAAATAACGATTTTTCAAAATTGATACTCTACTTGTCGGAATTTCATGCCACCAAATTACTAGCTGAATTTCAATTCCAGCGTGAATATGAATCGTAAGAATTTTAAGATATGCATCTATCAACAATAAGAATCAATGTTTTAATTTGATGTTCTAGATTTGCGTCCTGGTATAGAAACAGACGTGTGCTTCTGTAAACTGTGGTTTCATAACAAGGACAACACCTGAGACTCTTATTTCACTAACCAGACTTCCAATCTACAATACTTGAGCACGTTGGATCTTGAACCACATTTAGTGCAAATGCTTCGAAAAAGGCTCTCGATTTCGAGCTGCCATCAGCTACGACCCAAGAAATTCGAGATGTTAAAATTTAATTATTTTATCGTTTAGAGAGGATACGCATGTGTTATGCTCTATTATTTATAAGTAGCACATTAGTTATTTCACAAGTATTGCTCGTTTCAGTATCCTGAGATTCTTTCATCAAGGGGTTCTTTTCATTTCTTCCACGATTCTTTTTCATTAAGGGGTGAGAAGCGGAAGGATGAGCGCATTTCTGGAATTCTTCATTATTCGTTGACCTTTATTTCCGTTCTATTAGATGTTTTTTCGTTAATTTTATTTTTCACGTGCATGTGAACGTCACGTCGTTTCTGACCGTATTATTGTACTTTAATTCAAAATTGCGTTATATATATATATGCAAAAAAATCATTAGCAATGATAATTTTAAAAAGTATTAAATTACTTATTTAAAAAATGATATTTTTAAGATATTCCATTTTTACAGCAATTGCTGAAATGAAAATATAAAATTTTATCAGAGAAAACTCTCGGTTATTTACCATTCTTAATCTTAAAATATTACCAAAAAAAATCAGTAACATAAAAAAAGCGAAACATTTTAACAAAAAAAAATCATTATTTTATTCAAAAAAAAAAATAGAATTGCCAAATTTTAAGAACCGAAATCTTCTATTTATTCATCATAATTTAATGTTTATGCTCCTTACTGGAAATAAAAGTTGCTCTACTAATACTATAATACTATTGTGAATTAGTATTACGAATTATCTGCAATGTTTACGCCACATAAGTTCGCGAGTAATCCAAGTTTACATTATTGTTAAACGTATACATCTCCTTTCATCTTTTCTATCACTCCTGTTTTGATGAAATAAACCCATCCTAACGCATGAGCAAAAAACGCAGAAGGTTTTAGAATCCTTTGGAAAACAATAGTCGTAATGGTGATTAATTAATCCAAAAACCAGATTATTAAATGTGGAATAGTATTTGTTTTGAGCATCTAATCTAATTTTGAAAATGTAACTCTATTAGCATAATAATATAATTCTAGAATGAATTATATAAATTCATTTTTATATTATTCTGGAATAAATAAAATAAATAAGATTTTTTTTATCTCAATGGGTTTCTTCTCGAAAAAAATTAAAAAATCGGAATTAAAGTTTCCCCTTTCGGATTTTCTTTCCCTTTTGTCTTTTTTTAAAGGAATATTTTCTCTGATTTAATGCCTTCCTAAAGTGCCTTCTTTTTTATTGATTTTAATTAATCGTGCCGTTTTTTATTGTCATTAATTGATTATTGAGTTCATAGATTTTCTTCGTGGATCTTCGATCGAAAGGAGTAAGGAGTAAAATTCCTCTTCGCTGGGCGATTATTGGTTAAATATTTCTCATGTCTTTTCAATCTGGATTTGGAAAGGAGCCAAATGAAAGTTATGGTCTAAGAACCTTGGCACGAGTAACGCCTTGCGAGCAGTGCTAGTAAATAAATTAATAGCACTGTCAAATTTCTAGCTGTGATCCGTCAGCAATAATTTTGGTGTGCTTCTTTGGATTACAAAGCTTGGATTAAAGCATTGTCGTCTTATAATTTTAACCAGGGGGAATGGTTTCCCCAAAACTTTCTCGCTTTCGCTCTAATAAACCTGTCATGCCAGAGAACGCCTTACATGGCATTGGCGTACGATATTTGCGAAATATTAAGTTTTGACGTAAATTTAATATTTTGACTGAATCTTTCGTGTCATTCTTTGCTAAATTTTTGTTTTTTTTTTCTAATTTTTTTTTTTTTTTTTTTTTTTTTTTTTTTGCAATTAATCCCTGGCACACGGGTAATTGTATTCAAAAACCAAATTTGTGTTTTAGATGCGTTTTTCTCAAACGATTGAAACCAAAATTGTACTCAAAACTGCACTTGTAGTCACAAAATCCCATACCAAATTTGATACATTTGAGTTATCGCGTTTACATGTTTCTGAAAGTACAGATCGACAGATGGTCAATTCCTTGTTAGATTTTTCTCAAAATTTTACATCTAGACTATAATATTTGGATATTAATTCTTTGTTTAGAATTATATTTATTAGAATATTATTTATTATTAGAATTATATTTATTAGAATATTATTTATTATTAGAATTATATTTATTAGAATATTATTTATTATTAGAATTATATTTATTAGAATATTA
>JAPMOR010000331.1:1041789-1064601 GCA_026543865.1 Argiope aurantia
ATTTATTAGAATATTATTTATTATTAGAATTATATTTATTAGAATTATCTTTTTGTTTTGTAATTATCATGCTAAATTATATTCGAACAGCCGTACAGACAGACTTCCTCTCAAAATTTTATAGAAATCTAAAAATTTATTATAAAGATCGTATGCCGAAATTTAACTGTGTAGCTCAAATCGTTTTTTTTTTATTGCAGACAGATGGATATTTTCCAAACATGCGTTTTTAAAACTCGTGCAGGTCTAAACCGTAGAGATTCATCAGAGTCTCGAGTTCGAATTTTTTGACGATTATTTTACTTTCTCTATTTTACGTATACGAGAAAGTAAAAAATGCATAGTAATGTGGAATCCCCGATTAATATATCATTCAGTTTGATGCCCAAATGGTCAAATTAAAACTGTTCATTAGTAATTTTTCTTAGCGGATAATTTTTATGGAAAAGTCGTTCAAAATCAATTCATTTTTTCATCCGTTCTGATGTGTTTGCGTTTAAAAATAAATTGGGATATAAATCAATAAACTTTTCTGGATTAGATTTCTGGAACCAAAGCTGCTATTAATATGAATGCTGTGTTTTAAAATAGTAAATCAAGTCCAATTGGTGAAAGCAGGTGCAAGTCAAACAAGCAGTCTAACTAATTCATTTTTAAAGATTTCTTACAGTTTATCTTTTAGTACCTTGTTAAAGCTAAGCAAACAAGTAAGTTCAGTCAGATGTGCCGCCTGCTTGTAAATATTATAGTTCGGTTCTTGATGTTGACGCCAGTTATCTTGCATAAACAGCAACAGAAGATAAACATGATATAGATACTAGTGAAATGATATACCAATTCTTTCCAGTTACAACAATTTATTAATTGAAACAATTATAATGAAAAGTTTTTTAATTACCTCATATATACATTTGTTTTTTAAGTTACGTAAGTTAAATTTCTTCTTTTCCTTCTCCCAAACATATTAAGAAGGGAGAAACTCCTATTTGCACCCGAGGGTTTGAATTTCCTTCTAAAATGTAAACATCCTCTTCTTGGATGTAAATTCTCGAGAAGATGAAGTCCTATCCATTCCGAAATGAAAGACGATTCTATCAACACGCTTCGAAGCGTCTAAAAACTTCGAATCTCGATACCTGTATCCCTCCAGACAATCCTTGGACGAATTAGATTAAAGGTTTTCTGTCTTCTTTTCTTTTTTTATCCATCCATTCATTATTCCTTTTTTTTTTCCTTCCTTATTTTATCTGCCTCGAGTTTTCTAAGTTATTCATGAGAAAATTCCGATTCTCCATTTGTCTCAATTCGTATCGAGTCCCCCTTCCTCTTATTCACAATTATTGGACTAGACAATTCTTTTGCTCATTGTCGTAGCTTTTGTCTTAGTTGATAATCCTTATTCGGAAATTATGTGCTAGCCTAATCAAAATTCCGTTTTTAGTGCCTGCTATCAATATTTATCAGTTGCATTTGTTCGTTGGAACGCTTGTAATGTATGCAGTAGTGTGAATATATTATATTTCGGTGTTTTACGTGTCCATAGAAATATAAAAGATTTTCGTTGGTGCTCCTTTTTTCTTTAATTTTGAGGTATTTGTATCTTCTAAAATTATGTACATTTTTATATTCTCACATCTCATGTTTGGAATATATTTTAAAATTAAAACGAAAACTTTTGTTTCTTATATTTCTTTCTGTTTCTTAAATCGCAATAAGCTGTAACCTTTTTTCTTTTATTTGAAACTTTCGAGCGAATTCAAAATTCTGTATTTTGTTTTGTTTTTTAGTGCATCTAATGCTGATTTACAAACTTTGATGCTGTCGAAAATATTTTACCGAAGCAGACATTGTTAAAACCTCTATATTCTGGAAATCCTACTAATTCTTGTGTGTAATATTCTGAGAATTCTACTAATGAAATTCATTTCATTTAAATCAGAACTTTTCAAAAATTTTCATTTCATTTGCAGAATTATTCTGAAATTTTTCCGATGTACAAGGAGGGTTAGTCTACCTCTCATAATGTTCTTTGACTAGCAAGGTAAACAAAACTATGATTAAAAAAAAAAAAAAAAAAAAAAAAAAAAGTTGAAGCGTTAGTTAACTTTAAATAAAAGGAACGTTAATGTAAACAATTCAGATTGTTGCATCACAAAATTAATTATAGAAACGTAAATCTTATAAATCATAAAAGGAAAATTAATTTAATTAATTTATTTATTTGATGTATTCAGTTCAGATAACGGCATTATTCACTTTACAAACGTAATTATAGTAATGTAAATATTACAACGTCACAAAAGAAAATTTATTTATTTATTTAATACAATTTAGTAATATCATTGTCACATGACAATTCATTTACTAAACATTAAAACACATTTTTTTTTCTAATGCACAGTGGATTACAAAATTAAAATAGCGCGATACATTTGTTGCTTATGAGCTCAAATGAAAGTATCCCATTATGTTATTTAATTGGGTGTATTTATTACATGTCTTGTTAATATTTTCTTTAACCCAAAATATATGCGTAAATCTATTTCATTTATCCTTACCATATTTGGAATTAGTATAAGTACGGCGTTTATTGAAATATTCTTGATATAAATTTTTTGTTTATTATGTTGTATGTAATTTGTAATGCATTTTGTTTAAAATATACAATCTTCAAAAAAAATCTTTTTAAAGAAATAGACGAAGTTATTTATAAGTGCAAATCTGTATCTGTTTTACGTTGGCACTACATTTGGTTATTCTCAGTAAATGATATTTAGTCATCTGTGTTTACTGTATACATCGGTTGTTTTGTTGCATAGTTATCCAAATAACGCATTAATGACTATTGTCCCTCTGAAGCCTAATAAATTGCAAATCTTATCAAAATCTCCCATCTCCTGAAATTTAATATCGGTAATATGACTACCCTTTTTTCGAAAGGAATGTATTATTTCGTGCTTCTTTGCATTTAAAATTTTTCAATTTATTACATTAAATTTGTTTATTTCTGTTTGCGGGTTAGATCTGTACTCGTCGCATAAACTAGAAAATTTTAAAAATCTAAGGTTAATTGAATGTTCTGCCCTTTCATAAAAATTTGATTATTATGAATATAATTAGGAATTCTGTTAGGAATAAATAATATCCTAATAGCAACCTATTTATAAAAATTGTCCTGTATTTTAAAAAAAAGATAGACATTTTTTTTAATAATGACTATATATGTATGAGTTTTATTTGTTTTAACAATACATGAAAAAAATTAATCAAATCTGAAGTAAAAATAAAACTCTTTAAATGCAAGGTGTTGAAAACAACACGAGAAGTTTAATTACATTAATGTGCCATTTTGAAGCAATACTAAGCAGTTTTGGGATGGACCCCGCGAATTGAATCTGAATCGCAATCAGATAAAGAGGATAACATCTGAGTTGGCATCTCCTACCCCTTACTCTAAATTTCCGCACCATACCAGTAAGAGGATGTCTGATTCTGGTGACCTCTCATTCATCCTGCACTTAATCTGAAATTGTATTATGAATGGGATTAATCTTCCACTTTACTCGGAGTATTTTTATCGACCCATCAGACTTTTACAAGGACCGCGGTGGCCTGGTCTTTAGAAGTGGACGATTCCAGGTTCGAGACCCGATTCCACCGAAGAACCGTCGTGTAAGTAGTTCTGTTACACTTTAAATCCTTCGTAGCCAAATGTCCTCCCTCTGATGTCGTATGGAAGTTTAGAGGGCGGGGGTCGTTCTCGTCATCTGACCGCGATTCAGAATTACCAGGTCCGTCCCAAAATAACCCTAGTGTTGCTTTAAAACGAGGCGTTAATATAACTAAACTAAACTAAAGTAGACTTTTACAATTTTTTTTCTACTTCCAAATTTTTAATTCAAAACACATTTTTTTCATTAATTCTTCTTTAAGAGTGTTCTTTATTTAATGTTTATAAAATAATGTTTTTATTATAATTTAATGAGTATGGAATAAAATGCGCATTTTTTTTTTAATTTTATGGAACTTAAATTTAAATAGTGAAAAAATAACAAGTTGAGACAACAGACTTTAAAATTTAATTTCAGTCCTTCAATTTCTATATTTCCATGCTCTGCTGGATCAACGATTTAATTACATTTCTCACCTCTCTCCTCTAATACGCGTCTTTCAGCAAAACTTTAGATTCCACGTCACTGCCGATTCTGATTAGAAGCGAAAATCTTCCTTTTCAGCTTACTTCTCAGACGACACTGGAGAGAGTGAAGCGCGATCACCACTAAAATTTGTCGCCACCATTCATCCTCCTTTTATATAGCGAAAAGGTAACGACAAAGAATTTCTTCCATCCCTTTCATACCCCCCCCCCAGAGGAAGGAGCATTAAAAGCTTTCTAAAGTCACTGATTAAAGGTGTTTATACATACCTGAAAAGGGGGGAACGATTCCAACAAAACAAAAATATTCTCACCAAACGACTCCATTACTCCTAGACAATTGCCCTAAAATATTTCTCCGTTCCTTGTTTCCGGGGTGCGGGAGAAATAGAGGGGGCAGAGTGGATGGTTGGTAAACTAACTTATCGTAATTAATCAAAACTTAGCACCCTCATTCGCAGCTTTTGGGGTACAGCAGAGCTAACGAAAAGTAATGGCTTGCGACACTTCGACTTAACGTGTCTTAACGTTCATTTCTGTTCGCGGATGTGAAAATCTGCTGCTTTCCCCTCCCCTTTACCCCTTTTCCCGTTTTCCGGAAGATTTCGGGAAATAAGTTTCGCATCTGCATTAAAAGAGGGTTGCAGGAGCTGGAATATGCTTCTGTCTGCTTCATTGGTTGCGAAGTTGGCGGAAAGCGAGTGTTATTCGGTAAATGAAATTTTCTTGGGCTGTATTGGTCGATGCGAACGAATAGTTTTAAAAGGGAAATTTCGCAAGTTATAGTCTATTTATTCTTTTGGGTCTTTTGTTGAGAGTGATGGGGTCGAAATACTGCCAGATGATGGAAATAATACAGGGTTATTTTTGAAAAAAGAGCAGCTTTAAATATTTTTATTTTTTTTTTTCTAATGAACGATAAAAGATTTTTAAAAAATTCTCTCGGCAAGCTGGAAGGCAAAGATAGATTCCTTTGCATCTATCTGGCAGCATAAATTGTTGATATTAGAATCAGTCAAAGTTAGGGCTCGAAATTACTTTTCAGCCCTTAACTTCTAAAATATTGCAGCTATTGAAAAACTTTAAATTAAAAAGTTGTTAGATGCTAATTTGGCTGAAATGATTGATTTTTCTATCTTCAATATTAAAGATATTATAGCGAATTGAAAATGTCCATCCCCTTTGAGCTAGATGGGTTATTTACGAACTCGTTCGAGATTTTTACGTTTCTAACAACATATTCTATCCAGTTAAAATCCAAACAAAATTACACTAGTTATCCTGTTCACAGGATAGCATGGGTAAAGTGTCATACACATATCGGTAAAGAACTGAAGAAATTTTCCCGGAGTGTTGTTATGAGAAACAATGCAATAGGTAGTCTTCCTATAAGAATTACCTAACATTTGAAATAGATCATTGAATTGAGAAAAGTTCAAAGTCTTATTTCTTGGAATAACTGTGGTAAAAGCAACACTATTGTTTCTTTACATGTAAATATCGATGTCTCATAAAGAGTTATTTTGTATGCTGCATCATGTAAAGAGCAAATTTATTACTGCATCGCTGTATGCGTTTCATTGTAAGTGCAACGAGAAGTATCAACAACATAAATTGACAGTTGATACAAAACAATTCTAGAAGACAATTTCGTAAGCAAATGGAAACGCTTTGGATGTTCTCGCACTTCGGATGAAAATATTGAGTGTATCCGTATTGCTTTTTTATCATATCCATAAGAAATGTACAAACAGAGAGTTTGAAATTCAACGACTAGTGGTATGTCGTGTACTTAAAATCTATACCTGCTATTCTTCAAGATCTGTGTTTGAATTGTCACAGTAGTGAATTCAGTAATTTTAAAGTTTTAACTCAATAACTTTAAAAATCAGTTTTAATTCACATTTAGGAAGAGGTGGACTTCCGATTCGACATTTTTCACATAGCAAATGGGATTTGCGTTTACATAAATCTATGAACTTCTCTGCATCCAGGGTTGTATGCTATGTATCTCAATCTATTGCTGTTCATTAAAAATAAATATTTTTAAATCTGTTTTTAATGAACAGCAATTAGGATCCTATAACTCTGCAATTAGGATCCTATTTGATTAGATAAGTGGTTGTGATATGATATTAAAATTTTTCATTGCTTCTACTATTGGTGTGCGACTTAAAAATTATTTTTAATTCAGTATTATTAAGCTGTATTGAATAAACAATGAAGCTTTGATTTGTTTTATTGTGTATTTGTGATACTTATTTAACGCTATCTTTCACTATTAAGATCTTCTTTTTAGAAAACCACTCTAAATGTTTCACAATTATTTAATGGAATCAATTTATATTCGAATAATATCATGCATCGAATGCTTCTGGCTGGTTTAATTTTGAAATCTGTTGTACATCTTGCAAGAAATGAGACGTGACGTCACAACTCAGCTGAAGACAACATGCTGTTCAATGTCAGCTAACATCCGCAATTATGTTTATCATTCCACTGGAACTTCACTTGCGTTTACTATACGATTATGAAAGCTGTGAAATACATTTCGGATTGGATAGTGAATTTTGTTTTTTGTTGGGAGGGGCGCGTGAATTGTGAGGAAGGAAGCTAGTAAGCCTTAACATTATCTGCAATATTTTGAAGTAAAAATATTAATAAAAAACTCTATTAAAATATGTTAGATTGCCATTTTAAATTGAATTTTCTTTTAGCTATCATTATATAATGTATTTTAATTTTATTTATTATTTTCAAATGTTAAAATCTAGCAAAAAAAAAATTCTTTTGTTAAAAATTGAGGCGATTCTTTTTTAATTCAGACAAGAATGGTGAGTTTTAAGTAATGCTACTGGTATAAAGTTGGAAACTGAGGTCGTTTTTATTATTATTATTTTGTTTATGTGCTTGCTGAAAGAAAATTTACGCAAAAAAATCATGTTGTTCATAATGTGAGTATCTGATTTTTCTATGTTTTTCTTGAGAAATTTTGGAATATATCTTTGTTAGTAAATAAATATGAAAAATCTTTTGAATGTTCAAATATATATACTTCTTTTAAATTCTTTGAAACCATTTTTAATATACGAACTGCTAAAAAGAGCATTTTGCACCTCTTGTTTGATATGACAGACTCCGTTTTAAGCTGTCAGTAAGTCAACAAATGTATCAAATAAACTTTCTAAGTCAACAATGAAATTATTACAATAATTGCAGTAACTTCAATCAATAAATTACTCTTTCAATTTGTTTTATGAATATTTATATTAGTTCGTATATGTTCGTAAAAATTTCTTTGTTTTCATACTTGCAAATGATTCGTTTCCAAACACAATTCGAGTCGAACGATTTTGGTAATCATTTCCAGAAGTATCCAGATTTTTCCTGAATACTATCTGTAAACTTATCTGTAATTCTGTATACCTACGCGAATATTCAATCTTCATCCTTTCCTTGATCTCTCTGAACGCCAAACCCTTAATTGGCGTGTTTTCACGGAATCCAATTCAACTTTTCACTAACGAACCCTCCGCCGGATTCCAAAGCTAACAGAATTACTTGGACGTTTTCAACGCTCGGCCATACAGATTCATTAACAAGTTTCAAACGCAAACTGCGTCTGATCTCTGCAATGAAGTCCCATTTTGTTTGGAAAGTGGATACATCCCCCCCCTCCCCGCAGTTGGTGACTATTAAGTTTCGGGTACGGTTAGAATAAGATCTTTTGGACGTTGAAGAGATTAGAAGGGAATGGTTGGATTCGATTTGCATTGCAGTAGCGATTTTCGTTTGAAGTTTAATCAGCATTTTCAAAATTCCACCCACATCGATTTCCTAGTGTGGTAGTAGGAGGCACGTGTGTTGCGTTTTTTGTAAGTAGTCGTTTGATTAATGTTAAAGGCCAAGAAAAAGATTCTTCAAAAGAAAGGTATCTGTATGTGTTTCATGTTTGGGATATTTACAATAATTTCTTTATTTACTATACATGACTATGCATATAATTGAATTTTTGCTGAAATTAGTGAAATAATATGCAAGATTTTTGACAGCTTATTTTCTTGACTTTTTTTTTTTTTTCATATTGACAAAATAAAATTTCTTTTACCAGTTTGTATTTAAAAAAAACAATATCTGTATGAAGAAAGAGTATTTTATTCATTGAAAAACTAGACGAATGAAACTTAATGCGTGGTCTTGACATCCATTTGGTATTCAATTTTGATGGAGTCATGTATGGTTTTCTATATGTCTGTCCATGTGCATGTAGAAACAATTTCTTAAAAAGGCCAAAATTCGATTGAACAAATTCGATATACAATTTTAGATCTAAAATTGAGTATTTAGACGAATTTTAGACTGAGTTCTTCTGAGGGTTAGTTACTGTTTGCCTCTCTATCCATTCGTGTTCTTTCTTATCAAAGTGCAATGAATTAAATGGTAGAAATGTTGGTATCAAAAAAATTTTAAACTGTGCGTATTTCAAATTTTGAATTCACTCAGACAAGACGAACAAGTCTTACTCAATTTTCTCCATTTTAAAACGAATTTTTTTAAAAAAAGAAACCATTGGAGGGTTACCAAGAAATTTTGGCGAGAACTCGCCCGTTGGTTCAAATCTAATTAATCTTTCTTCAGGTTTTGAAGTACTACTTTATCTATTAAATAATAAATTTTAAAATTTGGAGGAAAACACTCTCTTCGTATGTATTAGCATCACGTAATTGGCAAAAATTGTAAATTATTTACAAAAAATAAGTATTAGTGTACAATCTTTAGCAGATAATAGCTGGGATGTCATTAATGCATAATTTCCAGCCTCTGTATCGAAAATTGTCATTGACACACGTTTTAAATAAATGAACAAATAAAGATTAAAATTTATATACTTTTAAATCTTTAGATCCACTGTTACTCGAAACTCACCGCCAGGTGGTGCTCCTGGCAAAGAATCAAAATTTAATTTAATTAATGACTAGAGCATAGTTTTAAATTTTAAAAATATTAAAGTAGAGTTTGTCATCGAAAATACTCAAATGTTCGAAATTTTACAACAGCATATCAGGAAGTGAATAAAAATCGTTCGCAAAATTAATTCCTTCCATGAAATAAATTAAAAGAAGTATTTAAAAACATGGCATTTAAAAGAAAAATGTTTACATTTCTTTTTTAATTCTATTGGTCATTAACTTATTTAAATGACACTCGGCAGTATTTTTGAACACTTATGAAATATCAAGTGAACTATTCAATTTTAGTATCACATTTTATTTATTTTTTTCTTTCTATTTCATTGAAATTATTTTTTGCTGAAAGATAAAAAGTGAAATTTCGTAACTATATATAGAAAAAAAAATGTTACCAATCCCTTCAAACTACTTCTTAAGTGATGCAGCTATTTAATCCATAATTTACCTAACATGTTTAAAGTTTTTGGGTCCACCTAGTACTAGAAAATTCCCAAACATTTCATTTTTCTTTTTTCTCCAAAAAGTTTTTCTCGAGTAGTTTCGCCAGAAACTTTTCCCGAGAATGCTGCTCGGGAAAGTTGCTAGTTAGCGTTCCCCAAGCAAGGCATTTACCATCTTTGACTGTATCTGTTAGGAACTTTTATGACATCTGGGTCTCTGCGCGCTCGTGAAAACTAATATACACTGGAGGAATCACATATAAAGAGAGTACATGTCAGTGCTGTAATGACAGGCAAAACCAACTTCCGTCGTCCGCATAATATTCCCCCAGTTGATGATATAAACCGTCCCTTTTATTGCTTTTAGGAGACCTTTTCTTGGATTGGGCGGAATTTCTGTTAGTTGGGGATTTCTTCCGCTTGCGCTGAACATTGCTGTTGATGGTAATAATAATAAGCCCAATGTCTTCGAGCGTGCTTCATTCGATGACTGTTTGGGGGTCGTATATCCTCATACGTGCGGGGAATGTTGCTCAGTGGTTTGGGGAGGTCTCCTGTGTCCATTTTTGGGCTGATCTCTTAAAATTAATGGTGGTTATTAGAAGATAGATGTTGTTAGAGTAAAAAAGTTTTACCGTAATGGGGTTAAGCGTGGAGAAAGGAATAAATTTTTTGCTGCTGATGTGTTCTGCGGCTAAGTGAATTCTTCTTCCTCAAGTACCAAAGTTTATGGTTAGTACGTCGAAGTTGTTAATGGTTGATATGATATATGTTTAGAAATAATGGAATTTGGAGCAAAAACTGAATTAAAGATCAACCTATATCTATAAGCGATATTATATTTCAGTGCTTTGGGAAATATATATTCTTTTGTAATTTGTCATCTGCACATTTCGAAGGGGGGGGAAATGACAAAGTTAAAATATTATAATTTATTTGCGAATGAAAAAGAATATATTGAACATTTAGAATGGTTTAATACGTTGATTGCCGCGTTACTCGCTTGTGGTTCGCGCTTTTTAACTAATTGTACCAAACCATCTATTAATATGACTCTTTCTTAGCTAAAAAGATTGCAGATAAAGGTGCCATTTAATTAGATAATTGTTCCGAATATCAGGCTCGGTTCAGTTCAGTTATATTAATGTCCCGTTTTAAAGCAACACTAAGGCTATTTTCGGACGGATCTCGCAACTTTGAACCACTGTCAGATGGCGAGGTGGACACCTGAGCTGGCAACCCCCCTCCAAACTTCCACACCACACCACAAATATCAGGAGTGATACAAGACAGCTAATGTGTTTAACATGGTTAGAATGTCGATCAAAAATGCTACTGTTATGGTAAAAATTTCTTACTACTCGATCGCTTAAGTCGTTCAATTTTTTACATCTTTTTATGTAGACTTAATGTTCATTGAAAAACTGAATATTTTCTGTTTCCAAGTTTTAGAATTAGTTCATTAAAAAAAAAGAAAAAAAAACCTGCTGTGTTTTTACCTTTGAATGATGTTCTCAAACATGGAAATTGAGGAACGGCTTATTTCGGTTTTATCCTTCGTATGATCAAAGAAAAGGGATGTATGTATTTACAAATTTGTTGTAATTAGAAAATTTGTTACAGGTGAAAAAATTTTGTATTCAAATACTTGTGAATAATATGGGTACATAAATTGACTTCCTATACTTTGTAACGATATACTGTTAATATTAACGTATAATAACAGAAAATTTCGATATAGATCTTCATTATGATGATAAAACTATCTATGTATTATCTATTTCTGTCATCTAACTAATGGCATTTTTGAGTTTCCATGTTCATACATACTAGGATGTCTACAAAACTTGATATGTATTAAAATTTTGGGGTAAATGCCGCATACTAAATTTCATTCCTCGAACTTTTTTCTATTTTGAGTTATCATATTTACAAACTTGCCGACATGATGATGATTCTTTTCTAGAATCTAATTTTTCGCTATAGATTTACCACAGTTTCAAGGTCATTTTCTTTATGTCTTCAATAGTCTTTCTGTGTATGCATATACAAAATATGAATTTTTTTTTCTTTAAATTGTTTTTTTTTATTAAATTGTATAATACACAGGATAGGATTATGAATGGAATAACACAAAAGGCAAATGGCCTCTATGGCTTTGTTGGCACATACGCACACTTTTGTCAAAATTTTTATGACTATTTTCCATAAATTGCGTGGCTGAATTGCGTCGATACAACGTTGAATATCCTTCTTCAAGGCACACGTGCTCATGAACTTGTTGGCATAGACCTTTAATTTCAATAACCCCTTAAAAAAATCCAATGGTGTTAAATCACATGATTTAGGGGTTCAGTTATCGAATTTCCAAACTGTGTCTGCCATACTTTCTTTATTTTTGAAATATAGTTCAACAATGAAAATGCGTGTAATGCTCCATTTTTACTAATCGTAAACTATCAGCTGTCGAATGGTTTTTTCTAATAGGGTTCCCAATTCTTTACTGTACGAATGGTGGCAAATTCAAATCCTGCGTTAATTTTGGGACACCCTTTATATGGGCACTCCATGGGTGCTACCATTTATTCGTCATTATACCATTTATTCGACATTCAATTGAATATACCATTCGTATTATTTACAATGTGTAGGGGAAAAAAAAAGAAATAAAAGTTCAAAGACAAAACAGCGGTATTCAGTATGAAAGAACTAATTACTACAATCCTGTGTTCTGATCATCTCTATAACGTTTAAAAACATATTTTGTTTATGAAGGTAATTTGGAATCTCTCATAATAATAGTCGAAGTAATATGTATATTTCAGTTTATGTAATTACGAGTTACAAAGAAAAAATGTTCATTGTTTTTGGGATTAGAGCGAACCATTTCTCTTTTTAATGTTCTCTATCATTATATTTTCAATTAATGTCTGTAATTACAAACATTTATTAATAAAAAGATGCATTATTTCCTATATATAATCCCTTCTCATATCGCTATACTTAACTAAAATAACAATCTAGTATATGATCTGATATTGAATGATATAAAAATTACTCTCGTAAAAAATAATGCTTCTTATTAATTTAATTCCTTTTCTGATTACTTGACATTCGCTTTGAAATACTGCTATAGCTAATTGATACAAAGCACTGCTAATTGGGTTATTAATTACGGTAATGCAAGTTGCTCTCACTAATGAACCTGAAATAACCAAAACCCATCAATAAGTAGATTTTACTCTTTAATGGCGAACGCTAGAATCTGCTAACGAGCTCTGCTGCTAGAAATAAATTCTAAATCATTCAGCTGGTTTTTGCATTCAAGTAATTTGCATATGCAACCATCTTATTCTTTAGTTTCAAATCTTTTCCTACTGCAAACGATTTTTAGGTTTCAATGCTTTCGATATAATTAAAGCGTGTTAAACATTTTTTTCCCCTTTTCTTACTTTGGAAATTGAATTTATTTAATTACTAGAGTGAATTGTGGAACAGTTCTCTAGAATAGACTATATGCTTATTCATTTATTTGCTACTGAAAAATTCCTTAGAATATCTTTTATTTAGCATGAAACTCTTGGCGAATTCGCAATAAGTAATGAATCACTATCATAATCTAATGACATTATATTATCTTTTCCAACAAAGTTCAAACAGAAACTTTTCTCAGAAATCATTTTAAATTCATTTTGTTTAATTCATTATCGTTTGCACGAAAATATATTAAATTCAATTTGTTTAATTTACTATCGTTTGCACGAAAATTTATGTTCTTCAATGGCAGCATTTTTATAATCAGTATTCGAGTTTTATATTTTGATATTTTTGCAGATGATTTATTCTAATAATGTTTCTATTTATCGGTTGCGGTTATTATAAATTAACTTTGATAT
Organism: Argiope aurantia; assembly: GCA_026543865.1. Classification (NCBI taxonomy): domain Eukaryota; kingdom Metazoa; phylum Arthropoda; class Arachnida; order Araneae; family Araneidae; genus Argiope; species Argiope aurantia. Next base: position 1,055,252 of record JAPMOR010000331.1, read on the forward strand.
TTGAAAGGTAATTTTTGTGAATAAATTATTTTTCCATTGCTTTTAAACTAATTATTTGTTACGCTTAGGATTTTGAAATAAGAGTTTACTGACTATCATGTATCTCTTGTTAAAATATTTTGTATCTTATTTTTACATAAAATGTTTTTAGATTATCTATGTTTTGATTATCCAATTATTAAAACTTTAATGTGGAAAATAACTCATCGAATATGATTCGTCTATTTAGTGATGATGCAATTTTAAATGTTTTCTTAATGTATGTATATATTTTTAATCCACCTATCAAAAGCCTGTAAAAACGGTCTTATGTACAAAATTTATATTGGCAAGGTTTAAGATATTTGATTCCTAATTCAAATTTTTGAACTGAACTTTATATTCATGTTGGAAGATAAGTTAATGTACAGAAAATAATCAAAATTGTGTGTCAGCTTATTGCTTCTAGTGCAACTTCATCTTTCTTTCTTTTTATTAATTAATCAACAATTAATAATACTATAATTCTTGCATAATTATATTTGCATTTTTTTCTAAAGCAATATAAGGACTATTTTAAATGGGCCTCTCTTTTTTAAACTATGATCAAATCACGAATCGGTATCCTCTCTTCAAACCTTCGCGTCTCACAAACGGAAGAAATTTTAATCTGGCTGTTTTTTTAGTATGCAATTTGGCATCGTAGAACGTTTTGTCATCAAACTCACTGTGATTTCTGGATAATTGTTTAGTTTCAAAATATTTTCGAATCAAGATAGCTTTTTTGTAAGGTATCTATTTTATGAGGACGATGAATTATAAATATTATAATTCCTTTTGAAAGTTTATTTGTTCTGTAAAGTAAATAAATGGAATAAGCGATCTAAATTTTTACTTTTTAATAAAAAATTTTTATAAGAATTTCTTTTTTTTACTAAAATGGTTGCTTAAATTTAATCAAGTGTAGTTAAGCAGCAAATTAAAATTAGCGGAAGTGGTCAAAATTTTCTCGCATATTCTAATAAATTTGTCATGACAGAGAATGCCTGACATGGTATTGGCATACAGTAATTGCGAAATTTTAAGTTTTGGCGTAAATTCATCATTTTTATTAAATCTGTCGTGCTATCCTTGGCGAGTTATTTGGTAATTAATCCCTGATATGCGTTTATAGTATACAAAAATCGGATTTGTGTTTTAGACACATTTTTCTCCGCCAATTGAAGCAAAAATGTGACTCAAAACTGCACTTGTCCCCTGCAGAATCCCATACCAAATTTGATATATTTAAGTCATTGCCTTTTTGAATTAACGTGTTTACATGTTTGTGAAAGTTCAGACCGAAGGGCAATGAAGCCGTTGTTAGATATGTCTTAAACTTTAATAGATGTCTATGCTATAAATGTTAAATCTGTTTTACCGAATCTTATCTATCTAGCTAGTTATTGTGTTTTGTCGTTTTGTAGTTGTATCGAATTGTGTATCTTATATTCAAACAGCTGGACAGACCGACTTCGTCTGAGCAAATTTTACTCAAAATTTTAATTAAAATCTGCAACTTTGGTGTAAAGACCATATACCAATTTTCAACCATCTAGCTTAAAGCGTTTTTGAGTTATTTTTGTCTCAGACAGACAGCCGGACATTTTCCAAAAATGTGTTTTTTAAACTAAGGGAGATCTGAAACGTGAATATTCGTCAAAATCTAGAGTTCGAATTTTTTGACGATTACTGCACTTTTTCTATACAAAGTATATGAGGAAGTAAAAGTTGCAAGTCATACTTATCGTACGAATAACATATACTATAACTAAACCTGTTATTCATATTCAATTATTTGTAATTTTCATATCGCGGTATTAAGTTCATTTAAAGTTTTACTGTAAACAGAGGAAGGGAAAACTGCTCGTAAAGTCGTGGTAGATTTACTTTTTCTTTAAAATCGACTATTTGTGATGCTTCTGTAACAAAGTTTCTTAATTTTTAATGGCACCAAAACTCATAACCTCGAGCAATATCGGATATTTCACTTACCTTCCAAAAAGTCTCTAAAAAAAAAGAAAAAAAGGAAAGTTTTCAAAATCAATCGTTTCGATACTATTCATTAAATCTCCTAAAAGATGAAATTACCCAAAGCGCAAAAAGCGCAGATATGGCATTTTATAGATTTTTTTCCTTGGTTTTGCTAGATTTGTTTTCAGTTTAAAATTTTCCGATATTTTGCCATTCTCTTATATCCAGTTTCTGGATTACTGATTTCTGTAAAAGTAAATTACTCTAAATGAGATACTTGTGTAATGATTTTTTGTTCTTTCTGTTCCAAAATTTTAATAGGTTTCTTTCTCCATTTGCGAAAATGAAAAAGCTTCTTCTTAAAGCTATATTTCTTCAAAACAAAAATATTAGTGTTATTTAATTACTGAAAAATAAATTAATTGGATTTATTCCGAAATGAGAAATTAATTTAATAATTGAAATTCTTTGAAAATTTAAAAGAATTTGTTCGCTTATAAAAGCAATAGTTTGGCAACGATTATCTTAAAAAAATTTTGAAGTGGGGCAAAGCACGTTTTTGTGCTTTCAAATCATTTTAACGAAAGAGCTTGACAAATAACATATATAATTTCTGAAACATAATGCACGTTTTGCTTTTTATAATCTGTATGTCAATTAGTCATTAAAAAAATCATTTAAATCTTTTTCTTCTATGAGAACATACTCCTAACCTCCTTTTCTTTCAAAACCTTAGTCGCAATCGGAAATATCGAATATTAAGTATGAAATAAAGTTTTGATTAATAATAAACTAGTTTATATTAATTATTCAGCTGATTATAAAGAGTTGTACATTTAAAATTAATTTTAAAGATTTTCTGTTCCTTTATAAAGTTTGGATCTGGAAAAAGTGTCGTGGAATATTTTATGACTTTAATATTGTCTTATGTATCATTCGTTGTTTAACTGGCGCGAGTAATCGCCCCAAAACTTTCTCACATACTCTCTAATAAGGGTTTTATATCAGAGAACGCCTCATAAGGCATTGGCGTTCAAAAATTTCGAAATATTAACCTTTGGCGTGAAATTAGCATTTTTACTGAATCTATCGTATTACCCTTGGCGAGTTATTTGGCGATTAAACCTTCGCATGTGGCTAACAACATCCGAAAATTGAATCTGTATTTTAGTTGTGTTTTTCCTTAATAGATAGATACAAACATTTCTTAAAACGCGACGCTTGTAGTCACAAAATCCCATACAAAATTTAATGTATTTAAGTCATTGCGTTTTTGAGTTATCATGTTTCTGAAAGTAAAGACTAGCAGACCATTAACTCCTCATTGGATTTGGCTTAAAATTTGATAGGTGTCTACACTATAGATGTTAAATGTGTGTGATAAATTTTATCTAATTAGCTTTCTTCGTTTGTAATTATCACGTTAACATATATTCGGACAGCCGGACAAACAGACATCCTCTGAACAGATTTTACTCAAAATTTGATAGAAATCTGTTAATTTAGTGTAAAGACTGCAATTCAAAAATTCAATTATCTATAATTCAAAGCGCTTCTGAGTTATCTTTGTCACAGACTGATGGAAATTTTTCCAAAATGTGTTCTTCGAACTTAGGGAGATCTGAAACGCAAAGATAGTCAAAATCTCGAGTTCGTATTTTTTGGCGATTACTATACTTTCTCTATTCTACGTATATGCGAAAGTAAAAATGCATGGTTAAATATCGGATTTGTTCCTTGATCTATTGGGATCTACTGTACTGTGCTGTTTCATAAGCTCGCATAACTTATTATACATGCGTTTATTCACGTTTGAATGTATTAATTATCCATTGTAATCTAAAACACGTTTAAATTTAAAAAATTAAAGATAAGAGAAGTAATTGTATATTTCATAAAAAAACAATATGATATAATATCATTGGTTTTTAATGTTACTAAAAAAAGGGATTATTCTTGAGTTAATTTTTAATATCCTTTTAATTGAATTCCACTTTTAGCTCGTGATTATCTCAAATGTTAAGGTTCAGTCTCACTTTCAGTTTTGGCTTTTGTGTAATTAGAACGATAAATTAACTGACGTTTAGAAGTGTTCCTAATTGCATCGTGGCGTCTATACGTAATTTAAATTAATGATTTGTTTGTCTCAAGATTTAATTAGTGCCGGATTTTATTCCAAACTAAACACTATTTTAGTCTGGAACTACAGAAAAAGGGAAATAGCTATAATCTCATAAATTCCGCAGATTAATTCTGTAAAATATTATTCCTTTAGAATGTTTCCAAATTAAAATCATGGCAATATTTGCAGTTTAATAGTGCTCACAGTACTTTTAAGAGAAATATTTAATAGGTTTAAAACAAAAGCGCTCTGGATTATAAATTACTTCCTATACACTTAACTTCGGTGCTTAAAATGTGTGACCTAGTTCTGTACGATTATTTTTTTAAATATCTAAATTAAAAATTATTGATTCTAGAGTAATCATGCTTTGGATATAAAATCGTCTTTTAAGCAGTGCCTTTTAAAAAAGGAAAAAGAACAAAACCTTCTGGTTCTTTTTTATAAAATAGTTATGTAGTAGATACTGATACCAAAGTAGATAGATATATAGTAATTTTATGATGTATATATAGCATATAATTACATATGGTAAAAAAAAGGTTTAAAGAAAGATTTTTATATCAAAAATAAATTGCAATTCATGCAATAAAATAATATATTAAAATACTCACCAAACAAAAATCAAATTGGAAAAATTGTAGAATTATTTAAGTAAATGGGTATATAATGATTCCTTTGTTGTTTCCATTCCTCCTAAGAATTAAAGGAATGGTAAATAGTGATAATAATAATAAGTAATAAGTTATGATGGAAATCTCTGCACTAAATTGTTTGCAATGAAATGTAGAAAGAGCATGCACGTATTAGTATTAGAGTTGGGCAATAGAAAGAACCAAAAAAAAAAAAAATCTAACGTTATGGAAAAGCTATTATTCTTACAGCACGTAAATTACAATAGCACAAATTGAACTAGCATTAATTATATCAGTATAAATAGGAAAAAGAGAAATCAAAATCATTAAGAATCTGGCATTTCGTCAAAACCATTCATTCTAAGGTAAAAATGCAAAGCATTTTTATTTCCTCAAGGGTCGGATTTATAGTTAAAAAATTGAATCCTCGTGACCCGAAAACCACTTTAAGTTGTAGGTTTTAAAATAATTAGCATAGATGCAGAAGGAAATGAATAAGCACATATTATAAAAATTCAAGCTCATCTTCGGAATCCACAGAAGATATGCGTTCATTAAACCTAGAAAAAAGAAAATCTACCCCAGACCACAGAAATCGAAATCATTCGAAGCAACTCTTGCCTAGTTTGAAAACGCATCTTCTTTTAAATAAATACCGATAAACGACGCCATCTAGCTTTATATTTGTTGCTCAACTCCAACACAAATACGTTATATGCCTCATCTATTAATTCAAAGAGAAACAAACAAAAAAAATTATAAAAGAAATAAGCATCCCCTCAACATCAGGATTTATTAGGGATTTCATTCTCTGTGTAGGAACAAAATTTCATTCCGTTTTGCATCTATAGATAAAATATCAAATGTAATTGTAATTGTGTGCTTGCGCGTGTGTGTGTGTGTGTGTGCGTGTTTGTGAGTGTGTGTGTAATATATATTGCTCCATGGCATGATCGCGTGGGAACCCAATTTTTGTTGAAATTTCTGCTGTTATTTTGATTATAAGAATAATTCTTGAACTTTTCCTGGAAACAGCAAAGATAAAACCAATTCATATGCTCTACCTTAATAACCGTCATCATCTTTTCCCTTTACTCTCTTGTGTTGCTATTGGTTCTTTACAATGCCTTTCTTTGCAAATGCTTTATGCCGGCAATTTTCGTCACACGCTTATCATCCCAACGCCCTTTATGGTTCTTAAATACGCTCCTCAATTTGCAGAAGGAAAAAATTGGTGTTGTCATTCGAAAATTTAGAAATTCTTTCATTGTAACCGTAACTAGCTCTGCGTTGTTTAAAATCATCACAATCTCGAATCTTCAAACAATTATGTTTGAAATTTTGGTTCTATTGGTTGAGTGGGTGGACCATTAGGGGACATTTTTTTACCTCCCCGTATTTAAGGCATCTGAACACATACGTTAAAAAGGTCGATCTTCGCTAAAAGTTGCATTTAAAAAAATCTTTTATTGTATAGACCAGTCTTTGAGCTATCCAAAACAGTTTTATTTTTGTCTCTACGTTAATTAGAAATCAAAGATATTAATATTTTCGTAATGATCGATAAATCGGAAGTGGACATTTAAATAATCGGAAGCACCGATTTCAAGGGCTAAAAAAATGTTAAAAATTTGTATAACACAAATTTAGTTTTAAATAAGGAAAACATGTTGCACAGGAAAACGCAAAATGCCAATGAGAGTTTCAATGGTGTTTTGTGGAAATTTGTACCTAAAGATGCGTTTGTTGTGCTCCGAACCCTCAGATTAGCGACATTTATGTCTGTATTACATTTTAACAACGATTTTATAGGATTACTGAATGTCTTTAAGGTTATTTGAAAGTATCCTAGTGCAAATGCAGTTTGAGCATTTGCTGAGCTCGACAAAGACAGAATAAATGAATCTAGGCGGCATTCATTGCCAAATGCAAAAAAGGCCAGAAAAAAAAATTTCTTAAAAACGGGAAATTATTAAAAGCAGAGGAGGAAGCAGATATGAACTACTATAAATATGGCAAATTTTAAGTATGTACACATATAATTTATTATTAAAACATATTATTGTATACTTTAAATGCATTTTTCTCAAAATTGAATTTTACTTATTTTTTGCTCATTTCACATCAAATAACTCAAAATATAATTATCATATTGTTATGAAACTTGGTGGTCTTTGTCTTATACTATTTTCTAGGGAATGAACTAAAAGAATTTAGATTGAGTGGATATTTTTTTTTAATTTATAGCCTATTATTTGAATAATAACGTCATAAATTTACTAAATATTTCATGATAAATATTCGACTGGTTCTAAAATTTGTATTTATTATTATAACCATATGATTGTAGTTCATTCTCTAGAGAATACTATGTAGTTTATTTTGGTGTAAGTTTTGTTCGGATGAGAGTAATAGTTTTTGGTGTAGCCGATTTGAAGTTTTTTTTAAGAATTTGCTTAAATTTATGTTAATAAATACCAATTTTCAAAAATTATTAATATTTATCTCAAATATTGACATTCTATTGCTAATCTTTAATAGTCTTAAAACCCAAAAAAATGATTAAGTATATCTACACCATGTTTTACTAAAAAAGTACTCCGAACGTGTTCGAATACCTTAAAAATACATCATCAATGAATATTAAACGCTTCATCTTTCATGAAGCTGCAATCAATTAAATTGTGTAATTCTTATGTTAATAAACGAAACGATTTTGAAATGAATATTTTGTATGTTGAACTCTGCGAAGCAATCGAATTCTTTTATTAATAAAAAAAATGAACCTGAATAATTATTTAAAAAACATTGCTTTAAAAAATTGTTTCTCGAAATTAATATCAATATATTTGCTTTCCTCGTTATTATATGCCAATGTAACTGAACTACTTCCTTTCGAAAATTGTTTTAATACATTTCCCCCCCCCCCCCTTATATTCTGAGAGGACAAAAGCTTTAAGGCGATTAATAAACCTGGAAGATATTCAAGAATTCTGACATCATCTTTCTAATTTATGGTCTTTTGTGCCAATAGTTTGACAAACGAAGAACTCCTTTCGAACTAAATACGGGTGAAAAGAATAGCCTGGAAGCAGAGTAGACGCGGGGATATTTCGAAAAGATAAAAAGGATCGCGGAATATTTTCCTTTATTACCCAAGGGCGTGAAGACATAATTAGAATATTTTAATCTGAGGTCCGGAATTGAAAAGAATATTACCTGTTTCATTCTTTTAAAATTATTTATTCAAATGAAAACAATGAACTTTTTACTCTTTTAAATTTATAAACAAGGAAATCGAAATTAATATTAGCTTTTTTTTTAAGCTTTTTGTTTGATGCTTGGAAGGGCTTAGTTTGATAATTTTTAAGAAAATTTGACTTCTTTGTCCTATTTTTTCAATAGAATTTTTGCTTTCTTTTTCTAATTTAAATACTAAACTTCCTTTAGTTTTAGTCTTTGTCCCTGAATAATGTTTTCCAAAAAATGTTTCATTTTATAGAATAGTTTTAATTAAATCACCGAGTTTTTATCGTAAAGTTTTTTTTTCTTGCTTTTAATTCCGGAAAGAATCAGAATATTTTGCATGCTGTATTATTTTTAATATCAATTCTCTAGGGCCATTTTGTTTTTTTTATTTCCGGGAACAAAATTCTACTTTCTTTCAAATGAAACAATATTTTCAACATCTAAATTAACCTGAAATAATATACTGATTCATTTACGGAGAATTCTTTTTCCTATTAAGTAAACATAAAAACGAATATCAAAAAAAAACTAATAATAAAAATGTAAACTTATTTAAGAATACTGATTTTTGAAATATTTATCAACAATAATTTCGATTAAATTTTAAAAGAAATTCTATTATGTTTATTCAAAAAGAAATTCAAATTAAAAACAGCAGAAACTTCTTATCAGTGATAAAACAAAATTAAATACCATTTATTATAGTAAAATTTTTAACTAAAAATAATGGTTCTTTTCGGGACTAACATTTAATGATTTTGTTTATCTTGAGAATGAGTAAGTTGAAATATGAATAAGAATGTTTCTCGATTATATCCGAATATATTCAATAATTATATAAAACTAGCCGCCTTTGGCAAACAGTTTTTTCGTCTAGATTATTAACTTATTAAGCTGTTAAATTATTAATATGGAAATGCATTTCTTTTTAAAAAAACACACATTTCTCTTGGTTATTAGTACGACTAAAACATTGCAATTTACAAAGCGTTTATATTACGAAATAAAAGCGAAAATTAAAACCCTACTACCGATTGAATGATTGGCAAAAGCACGTGCTTGAATGTTTTGATGGAGAGTTTGAATCCCTCAAAATCATTGTTTCTGATAGTGTTGAATTAAAAATATTATTACAGTTAAATGAAAAGTTGTACGAAAATGAAATTTTTCATTAGAAAGGTAATTTTTTAATCTTCAGATAAAACAAAAAGCATTTTTTATCAGGTAATTGTTTTGGAAGATACGAGTATCAGTTTTCGAAGGCAAATCATAGCTATTGCGACTAGACTTAAGATTAATATACGGCCACCAAAATTGAAAAATTCTTGAGCTATTTCTCGCCAAATATAATC
>JAPMOR010000331.1:1064611-1094964 GCA_026543865.1 Argiope aurantia
CCACCAAAATTGAAAAATTCTTGAGCTATTTCTCGCCAAATATAATCACGACAATTTTCGATTGCAACTTTCAAAGCTGTTTATTAGCATTTCTGGTATACAGACAGGATTGCAGAGAGTTTTGGGATGATTGGAACGATTCCGATGTGCTTCGCATTAATCTTAAATCTTATCACGATTACTTATGACAATGGTTAAGCCTATTTTTGCGCTCGATTGTTTTTATTTGAAACTTACTTCTTCATTTTTTTATATCATCTTTCCTCTGGCTGAATGTCGTCTTTAGTGACGTGAAGAACTATCTTCTGAACATTTCTAATGATATTTTGCAGCTCCATTAATTAGCTAAGCAAAGCGTTTGTGCTGTAAAAATGTTCAATGAAAAAAAAAGGCAGTATAAAATTCGTATTTGTTTATATTTAACTGTTGCCATTAAACAGTTAGTAATGAGATCGATTTCGGTGCCACCGTTATATATATATATATATATATAGGGAGAGAGATGGTTATCATTTCTCTTTTATTGTCAGTTTAGTATTTAAATTGTGTAATTCTGTATTTCTTAAAGAGAGAAAGAAAGAAAGATGTCATTTTTGATTAAAATATAAAGAAGTTTTTAAACTGTTCAGTAGCCATAATGGTTACGGGCATGGGATCATGAGACAGTATTTTATTTACTCTAAGTAACAATAAATTATTAATTTTTTATTGAAATATCGATTTACTTTTTTTAATTATTACAAACAAAATATTAGGCTTGCTTAGTTATGAATTGATATTTTTTTAATCGTTTGAAACACTTAATTTTGTCGAATCCCAAAAGTCTAATTTTAATTCATGTCCCTATATTATTAACTACTAGCCGCCTTTGGCGGTCAGCCGGTTCGCCAGTATTACCGCTCGCTACAATTTTCAATTAAATATTTTAAGTAACTGGTCTCTTAAAGGATTCTCAAACAAAACATTTTTAATCTTCAAATTTTGATATACCAAATTTATACTGTTGTTTAGATCGTTTCGTTCAATTTACTATATATATTTTGCTAATTTGTTGCCATTTCCGGTAAAACTTCAACTTTAATTAAAAATGTAAATGACGAAATTGCAATTAATATTAAGATATTTTTAATAAAACCAATCGTTTTATTTTAATTATCATCTTTATTGTTATTTATTTATTATTATTATTATTGAATATGAGTATAGCAAACAGAATCACTCGGTATTTAAGTCTTATGTGAACTACAAAATATTTTTCATAATTTATGTAATATTTCAAACAATAATTCAACAAAAATTTCTCAGATTCAGCATAAAATTCAATTTTTCGTTTTCTTTCAAAAGGATTGAAATGAAATCAATAATAATATTTTGTTCCGGCCTATAAATATATTTCAAAATATGAAATCTAAATTTAATGCAGTAAGGTATCATATTCTGATAAATATTCTGGACACACCAAATTTTAAATAAATGAATGAATGTTTCTATTTTCCACGAACAACTAAGACTTATTTATGAAGTTTTGAAAGTTAAAAATTTAGAAAAACTCAACATTTTCATAATCTTAGGCCAATTAATCTTGAGAAACCTGCGCGCTGATTGGCGTATTTTTTTTGAAACGATCGATGGAAAATCTGAAATTATCCCTTTTTTATTGAATAGTGATATTCAAATTTCCATAAATCAGTCAGTTTAAGTGATTGATTTAGTTGATTGGAAATTAACTCTTTTTATTTAAAATATTAGTGTTTCATGAACATGTTGTTATTCGTGATTTCCACAGCAGAAGCTTTATGTAAAGTCAAAAATTCGTTATTTATTAGAGAGAATTTATTGAATCAAGTTACATAAAATATAATCATTTTCCATTTAGACCATTTTAGGAAATCTGTGTCTTACTAAAGGTTTACAAATTAGCTGTGTGGCCCTGATTTGAATAGATATCCTGTTCATATTAAACAAAACTTGACTTAAAGTAAAACTGATTTATTGAATTAATAATATAGAGAGTGTAAAAGATCATAAAATAATTTTTCTTGAATTTATTTTTTAGAAAAAATAATATTTCATATTTGTTTCATTTCCTACAGACACGTACCGATGATTATATTTTTGCAGATTTACAAAATTATCTACAGTACCCTGTTAGATTATTTAAATATCACATGCTTTAAAGAAATGCTAGCGAAAGTGATATTGTGTTACAATTCGAACATTTTCTGCTTTTGCCTAGTTTTCGACAGTGAAACGTTATTAAAACAAAAACAAAATTGCAAACATTTTCAAAATCGACGAATATTTGTATTTTTAATATTGAAAATTTATCAATAATTCAATAACTTTTTTATTTATTTTTGAATGGGTTCAGAACTGAATTCTAATTATATTGTTATTTTGTGATCGATTTGATTATCTTTTTTTTTAACCCATTTTGTCATAATTTTTTAAATTTTTATTTTGCTTCTTTGTGCATAATCTGATAAATTTTAATAAATTCAAAAGCTGTGATAAGATTGTTGCATAGTTAGATATTTAATTGCTTAGTATCGAATTTAGGAAATGAATAAATTTATTCAATTTTAAAGTTATTTGTGAAAATAAATTTTACTGACGCATTTTTATAAAAAGTGTTATTATATGTAAATGCTATAAAATTGTATTCGTGTTCGTTTTTTTTGCGTCGTGTAATTAAAAAAATTATTTCATTATATACTTACTAAATAGTTTCTTATTATTGTATTTCATCAAAGAATGTGGAATTCCAATATAGGCGTATAGATGTTTATCAGATATTAAGATCAAAAGAATAACTATGTTGAAATTAGTTCTTAAATTAAACTTCATTTCATTTCTGTAGGATTCGTATTTAATTTATTTTTATCCTTTTGTTTGGTAATAATCTCCGAATCTTTCATTTTCATTTCTGAAAGTTTCGATGACAAAAAATGGAACTATCCCCTTTAATTAAGAGTTTCAGTATTGAAAAGAAAAATGCTTATTTGTTGTCTACGACCCTTTATTGAAATAAACATTACTTCTTCAGAGAGGTATCAAATAACTTTTAATTCTCTCTAGATTTATTGAAGCATATTTTCTTTGTTTCGCACTCAAACCAGCCAATTTCATTGCCGATGTTTTAGTTAGCGCCGACAGATGTTTTATTATCGTCTGATAATCGGAGACGATAGACATATGCAATGCATTTAGAAGTAATTTCTTAAATCATAGAATAGAAAGTCAAAAATGTGTATGGTTGCGAATATACTCTGAGTGATGTGAAATTATTACGTGATTAGTCTCTATTTATTTTAAATTTTAAAAAATCATTCATATTTGTGCTAAGGGGAAATTTCGTATATTATTTAGCTACCGAAACAAATTTAGCTTCCGATTTTAGCGTTAAATAATAAAATTCGCTCTTAGCGTCCTAGAATTGACGATAAAATCTTTGTCAGATCAGTTCTACTAGTTGCATTATAGTAAAATAGTTTTTATTCGTTTATATGTTACTAAAACCATCGTCAGTACAAGATCTTATTTTTCAAATACGAGTCTTCAAAATAAAGTTGTTGTAAAGTTCATAAGTTCTTTTGCAGTTTGATTTATAAAAATTGGATCAGATCTCATTATGGAAAAAAATTATTGTAGATACTTATAATTCTTATAAGTTTATTTCTATATTTTAGATTTCCATCTTGATTGCGTTTTGGGGGGAAAAGAATAAGAAAGAAATACAAATAAATCATATAAATATTCTAATTTATTCATAGTATTATGATTCCTGAAAATGATATTTACTTTTTATTGATTTGCAGTAAAAAATATATGTTTGGACATAAAGAATAAAAAGCTGAAACCTTATATTTTTCATTTTGATGTTTCTTTCTACACCATTTCAAATAATTAAGTTATATCTTTGTCCACTAGTTTTCTGATTTTGCTTTGTTAAACATTTTTTTTCACTCTAGCAATTACTACTTAATCACTTGTTGAAGTAAAATTCCCCAAACGTAGCAAATTGGATCATTAATTGTTTTTACTTAATACGCAAATAGTCCCTGTAGGTAGACAAAAGAAAAATGCTAAGGACAGTAAAAAAAAGAAGAAATGAAAGACCGTGAAAAAATTCCTCTTTTTGATGTTAGACTAAGAAAAAGGGAAATAAATAAACAAAAAAGTAAACTTGGAAGAAGAAAAGAATAGAAATGTGTGCTCTGCTCTAGGAAGAAAAGTAAAATTTGACTGTAAGTTTTCTGCTTAAAGACAGCCCAGGCGTTGTTTCTCAAGCGTGGCAATTATAATCTAATTTCTGCGCCAAATATTTGGCGAGCATTTTGTCTGGACACACGCCTTTTAATTAAGAAGTGTTTCTATTTTATCCAGCGATGAAGGGAAGAATACATTCGTCTTGGATGATATTCATCTCTTTTTCTTTAATTTTATTTTGTTATTTGTCTGCTTTTTTTTTTTTTTTCTTTTTTTTCCTGGTCGATTCCTCTGAGAATTATTTGGTCGTTAACCATCGTGTTCTTAATTTTAATCTTTTTATTATTATTCTACGGTGTGCTTGCTCACTCGCTTCTGAAATTGAATGTTTTGAGAAGATTCTAATGCGGATTTTCACTGAGTTCTTTAATTCTTTGCCATTTTGTATTCATGAGTCTTTGGTTCCTCATGAATATAAAGCAGTTGAGGAAAAAAGCTTGCTTCTAATAATTTTTCCAGTAATTATTGGAAAGTTAACGTCTAATTCCTTCCAGAAGAATTGCTGTGCTTTATTTTTAGGCTCCATTGATTTCCTGGCGATGGCTGTAATATAAATAATATAAATATTTTATCTTAAACACTGAATCTAGACCACGTATACAAAGTACAAAGAAAGTAATGTAATGTTCGAAAAAAATTCAAATTCTAGATCTTGATGAATCTACACATTTCAAATCTCCCCGAGTTCGCAAAAATACATTTTTAATGTTTAACTGTATGTGAACATGGTAGAGCAAAAACGCTTTGAGTTAGGCGCTTGAAATTTGATATATAATTTTTACACCATATTTATAGATTTTTACAAAAATTTTAGCGAAATCCATTCAATGGAAGTCTATTTGGTTATTCGAATATAGGTTAACATGGTAACTTCGAAACAAAGAGAGTTCGATTGTTAACATTTGGTACGGAGGTTTAGCATCTAAAATGTCGATTTTCATCAAATTTTGAAACCAAGTTTGTCAAAAGGTCGACCGTCTGTCGGTATATAAACACAATGATTTAAATTCAATGAAATTTCGTATGTGATCGTTTGGCTATAACTGTAGTTCCGTATCAAGTTTTGGTTTCAATTGGTCGGAGGAAAAGGCTTCCAGTATACATATTCTCACTATAGATTCTTAACAAGATCTAAATTTCGTAACGATGGTTTGCCAATGCCATGCAGTGCCGAGAATGTTTGCATTTCCAGATTTTTGTTTGTCTTAAGTAATAAACAGTTCAGGAAACTTAAAACATGCTAGCATAATTTATAATAATGTCTTCTGGTTAAGCTCATCTGTCGAAAAATGTGCGTTTTCTTTTAAATGTCAATTGGAAATCCTACAGTTGCGTTATGCAAGAGGAAAATATTAATAACGATATTAAATTATGCAATCTTATCGTATATTATTCAATAAGTAAATAATTATATGAATTATAAAAATAAAATATATTTAAACGTTTGTTTTTATAATAAGGTTGTAGATTTTTTTTGTTGTTAATTTTATTATAATTTAAATATTCAATGTCTTTTTTGACTGGTGATCGCATTGATAAATAATTGATCTGTACCTTTCATATATTTTCCAAAATTGTTGTTTAATGTTTAGACAAAATCTGGTAAAGATATTTATTCTATTATAAATATTTCAGTTTGTGATTTTTATTTCGTTAAAGAAAAAAAAACAATTAATAAATTTAGAAAAAAATTTTCGAAAAAATTTTCTTATTTAACCCATCAGTTGGCAAATGGGGAAAAATTCTAATAAAAAGTATTTGGAGAAAAATATTTAGAGTGCACATGCTAAGTAGGATATTTATAGTGTATTTGCATGTTCTTAGAAATTTATTTTGAAAAATTCTTTTTAATTATTACCCAGAAATTTAAGCCATGCTTACAATATCCATGTAAAGCATTTAGAGTTATGTATCACCCATAAGAGCCAACGAAGACACATGTTAATTCTAAACAGTCGTACCAGATTAAGGCTTAAAAAAAAGAAACGACTTTACTAACATAATTGAAAATTTCTGGCAAATTTGAAAATAAATTTTTAAATTTTGGTATTTCTCTCCTTAATAAGTTCATCAAAATAATTATGATTATAAATTTTAATTAAAATAATGTATAACAGTTCCTCTGTGTTTTTCCAATACAGTATGCCTTTGGAATTCTTTTATAAAAAAGAAAAAAGAAAAAAATAGAATCGATCTTGTGCTGTTGATTTCAGCTTGATCAGATTTAGTGTAACTGCAATTTTTGTTGCTCTTTCATTTAGAACTATTTTCTCAGAACACTAGCATTATTTTAGACAGAAAGTCACGGAACAACATTTCGCCTTCATGTCCGATCGATTCTTAACTGGCTGTCATAATTTTGGTTTGCTGTGCTCGCTTGCCGATTTTGTTCTAGAACGTCTGCCAATATTTACACGTAACAGTCGAGACGAATTGGCATTCTTTTTTTTTATCCTTTGTCCCGAATCCTTTCCTTGCTTTACTCAATTTTCATTTTTTTTTCTCCCCTTCTCCTTTTCCTTCCGAATTGGAATATCGATAAAGCCTAACGCTGGTTCCTCGCCATTTTTCCAATAAAATAGCTTTACCCGTAACCGTGAGCGGGAATTTTAAGTTCAAGTAGAAAAATAGGAAATGGCTTGTAAGCCTTCATAGTTTCCGGGTCCTTGATGCAATTTCATTTATTTATGTCGCCCAGGATCTATGTTGTTTTGTTTTGGACCTTCCTACAGACGTGACCCGGGAAAAAGTTTTTGATCATCGTTCGAAATTTCAGTGAGTGATTTTATGAGTTTCTTTTTACCCCTGCGTCTTCGAACTTAGGAAAGGCAAAAAAAAAGGGGGGGGATACTTTTGGAAGTTGCAAAGGTCGTGACTGGTTGTGCTTACGAAACAAGAAAGAGGGATTTTTATGACACGTCTAAGGGAAGTGTCCACTGTCACGCGATTCTGTATACTGGAGATGCTGACTTGGTCCAAATAATAACATATCTATCGATTCGATTCTGAGAGCGAATAGATTTGATTGTCCTTTTTTGCAATTAGGGAAACGAACATTTTCCTTCAGGGCACTGGATGTTCGTGAGGGGCCTTGTCAATTTTGGTTTTTTTCTTCTAGAGCTGAGGTTGCTTTTGGGAAAAGTTTCTGGAATTTAAAAAGTATTCAATGTAAAAGCTGGAGCTGAAAAATTGCAATTGATTGATTTTTATAGAAGAAAAATAGAAGTATTTTGTACTTTTTATTTTATTTCGAGAATAAATTATAAAATACCTTGACATTTGCAAGATTTATGTTTGTATTTCATAGAGTACTCGGTTGAAGAATTTTCTTCTTCTGGAATTGTAACAATGTACAAATAGAACGCAACAAAAACTGTTATTTTTTTAATACTTATATAACATATTTATTCACTTTTAACTATTTTAGAATTAAAATTCTAAACTAGTTCTATTTAGAAAAATATTTTTCATTTTAAGCATTAGCTCTTGTACTATAAGTGAGTTTTTATTATCTGTAGAATTGCATTTTTATTAATGGACAACATTCTTTACTAATTTTAAAGCAAAGAACAATCAAATATTGCATGATAAAACTCAAAAATGAAACTTAAAAAATTATTGGCTTATCATAAGAATTAATATTTGTTAGCATTTTCTTATATAGGTATAGCTATTTCTTGTGCCACATTAATTACTTCTCGAAATTCCCAAGACATTTATTTTATTGCAGTAAGAAACAAGTTTTATTGGAAGCTGAAATTCTTCATAGCTTCATATAAAAAAGTCATTTGAAAGAGTAATTTTTCTTCGAAAAATATTCAAACCCAAGTTAAATTTGGTATTTGGCTTGTTTATTTATTGCAATTGAAACTTTAAACGTACTCATTATTAACTCATATCTATTTTTAATATCATTAGTTTGTATATTAGAGATTCTTATAAATCTGTATCCATTTATTCCAGGTAACATCTACACCAATGAAGTGCTAGATAGGGAAACGAGCAACAGGTACTGGCTCACTGTCCACGCCGTGGATAGAGGGGCAGTACCTCTGTCCGGTAGACTAGACGTGTACATTGAGGTGTTAGATGACAATGACAATGTTCCTTTGACAATTCAGCCAGCCTACTATCCCAGCATACCCGAGAATGCGCCTCCCGGAACCATAGTTCTGCAATTGGAAGCATTCGATTGGGATCTGAATGAGGACAATAAGATTAGATTTAGCATCGCAAGTGGAGATCCTCAGGGTTATTTCTCAATCGACAATGTGACTGGTGAGTTATCTTTTCATGTTATTTTGAAATCGCTATTGTTATAAGGCATCATGGATTAGATTAAATAAATTAATCATTGTATCAACCTGCTTATTATGTTTTCGTTTGCATTGCTTTATATAAGCATAATAGACCTAATATAATTCATTTCATAAAAATGACATCAATTTCAATTTTTTCTTCTTCTTTTAAATGGAAAGAATTTGTTTATACTTTTATTTTACTGGCAAATCTATCTGAAATCATCTTTCTTCGTTGATATAAGACTACTTTTTAAAAAATCTAAAATCAAAAGAATCTGAATTTTATATATACTGGGAAAAAATATTTGGAAATTGTTTTTCGAATTTATTATTTAAAGTATGTATAAATGGGCACTTCCATTCAGACTTATTTCATTAAATTTCGGAAAATGCATAACATTGTACAAAGATCCTCCATAAAAGGGCAAAATAAAATAAAATTCTTCTATGATTTTCCTTTGTGCATGTATACTTTTATAATGCCTACAAGATTCAGCATTTTTAACTTGTTTGTTAAAGTTATGGATTGCCACGAATTAGCTCGATCCCCTTTCCCAAACCTTGAGAGTTAAATGATAGCACATTCATTCGACAAATGCTTCGGATCTGGGTAGATATTTAATTTTGAGTGTCCTCGAAACCCAGTGACGCATCCCTTTGCGAATAAATTGAGTTACCCTTCGAGTTGTCACCTAGTTATCACACCCACTTTCTCGAATTAGGCAACGGCACTTAATTGCAATTACTTCCGCTAATTGGAAAGCCCTTGACTGCGGACAGAAGGGCGCATCGAGTGCTTTTTCTTCGATATTCTCAGTGCCTTGAGGAAGTCTTTTACGGACTTCCGGATGGCTTCCATTTGAAAAATCCCCAGGTTTGTCTTTGTTTCCATATACAGGGTATCCTTGAACTCATGATCCAAATTTTAAGGATAAGTAAAATACATATAAAGAAGCATTTTTTTTATAGCAATATGGCGTCGGAAATGGAAAAATGTAGGCGGGAAAAAAAAATGTTCATGATCGTACATAAGAAACAGATCTGCTCTCTGAGATAGCATAAATCGCTTCATAACGCAAAAATATTCTTAACAGCAAAGAATTGTTTGCAGCTCGTGTAAAATGCCCTTCAAACTCAACAAAATTGTTTTTCAAACGATTTGATTATTTGATTTATCCTATTTCCTATGAATTATTTTTTTTTTCGCCTACACTTTGACCTCATATTGCTATACAAAAAATGCCTCCTTATATATATTTTACCTACCCTTATAATTTAGTCCACGAATTCATGGATATTCTGTATAATTGATTGAAAATGAGCTTACTGAGTTTTAAAAAATTATAAACAAAACATTAACTATTGCATTCTTAACGAATTTGGTTGGAATTATATTTTGATTATTCTGTTAACGTTGATATGGTATGTATAAAAATAAATGTTAAACTTTTTAAGATGTTTAATTATTTATTGCTTTCATTCCGTAAACCCTGCGTTTATATGGTATCAGCCATATCAGTAATTTTTTAATATAACTTTAAAAATTCGAAATTTACGTTAAAAATATAATTTTCCCTCTCTTGATTACCCGCTATTTCTCAGGATGAAAATAATCTTATATATTTTATTTATAAAATATTAACTACTTATTTAATCGTCATGATATCTTCAATAATATCCTTCCTTATTCTTCAGTATCCGTGAGCATAATTTGAAGCGCTTATCTCTATCTCTACTAATAATAAAGAAGTATGTTGTCGCACTGCAGAACAGGCCATTTGATCTAAAGCTACCAAGTTTGGTAAAGTATACTTGGAAAGGGGAAATATGCAACTCTGGGCGATTTATTTGAAATTTTAATTCGAAGTATCATTAATTAGGAATAGATAAAGAAATGACCAAAGAGATTTGTATCATTTTTCCGCGGTAACTCTCGAAAATATAATTTCTCCAAACTGTTTTTCTTTTTTCAAAAAAAAAAATCTTTTTTAATTATACCAATTTAATCTTTTATATAATTGTACAAATTTTTCCAGAATTTCTGTAATTTTTAAAAAGTATTTTTTCATAAATTTTAACAACAGTTTTCATAATTGAACTGTTCAAGCTGTGTTCATCATACCATGAAATATTTATCCATGTGATTTTCTTCCATTGTTGTAGGCTGAAGAAGAAGGGTTGATTAATGTCTGTATAGTTTACAGGAGAATTAAGAAAGTGAAGTTACTATACTATGAATTATTAGGTCTAGTAAATGCTTTGGTGTTTGTTAAAATTAGTTTAAAAATGTTTCCTTGAGGAAATCTTGAACATAAAGTTATGCATAAGAGATTTAATATGAAGGACCATAAAAAAATTATCGGCGAACCAGCTGGTCCCAAAGCGGTTTGCAGCATAACATAAAAGTCCATTATCACATAACAAACCAGTTGTTGTGATACTAACGTCATATGCGAGAAAATATAAATATATTTACTATCAACACTTAAAAAAATGATAACAAGCTTGTAAATCAAAGTATTTTTTAATAATGTATATGTTTTAATATACTTTTAAAATAATACTTACTTTATAAATACTTTAAAATACTTCTGAAATATTAATATACACAAAATCCTGTTATCCTCTGCAGCTTTTATTGTCAACAAGTTTTAATTAAGAATGAAAATATCGATTGCAACAAAAAACTTTTTTAAAAGCAACCGAAAATTTAAGTTTCCCTAAGTTATTAATAATTTTTAAAACGATACAGAACTTAATTACACATTGCGAGTAGCAGTTCGGAAACAAATAAAGAAAATAATTAAATCTCTATAAAACTTTCGTTTATATGGATAACAACATTAAAAATATAATAACTGTTTATATACTCTACTGATAGCCTTCGATAATTCGTCAAAGTAGACAGACTATGGCATTTTTTTTTTTGCTATTGCTCATTTATTTTCTCTATGTTTTAAAATATATTTTTATATCCAATTCAATATGTACGGCTAGATTATCACTAGCCTATAAGAGCATTAGCTACAATGTCGGCGCTTTTTTTTTCTTTCTTTTACACATTGTTTTACAACCAAATGAATTAATTCCTGACAGATACAAGCGTCAGAACAATATATTATACTGAATAATTAATCAACAAATAAAAACATTATTTTTAATTGATAAAATAATCAGCTATTAAGTAATATAGCAAAATTTTCACTAAAACTTTCTTTATGTGTCATAATGCTTGAGCAAAATTTGAGGGAAAAAAATCTCTTGAAAGTTTGAAATTCTCTAGCGTATTAATTATTTTTTCTTTTCATTTTATTGATCTAGATAGGGATATGAATTGAAAGGATCTTATTCTGAAAAATTCTAAACCAAATGAAAAGAATTAAGTGAAGAGGCAAAAAGAGTAAAAGGCAGTAATACTGAGTTACTCAATAACTGTATTAACTTAATATATGAAATCATTCTATATGTTCTTTTCCAAAAAAATTGGAATTTCAAAGGCTTTTAATCTATACTTATATAAAGCTCAATATGTGTGTGTGTTGGCGCTCTACAGGCCAGACCGTTTGACCTACAGCTACCAAATTTGATACATGTATCCCTTTTTATTGAATTTTTAATTAGAATTTTAATTTTTAATTAAAAATTAACTTTCCCGCCAAAAATATCTTTTTATTTTCCCCACCGCCAAATGAGTAAGGCTTTTTTTTTTTTTTTCCAACAGTAATTAGGCTAGGCTTAAGATTTTTCGGCTGATTATTTCAAACGATTCTGTTTATTTTCTTAATGTTTGATGCATTTAAAATTAAACATTGTTAATTAATCGATCTTTCAGATTCATTCTGAAGTACTTTTGAATTAAAATAAAACAGAGTAAAGGAAATTAAAAATTTCTAATCTGCATAGCGTTACCCCAACTGGCGTAGAAAAATTCACGCTTTTGCGTTACCGTAACTGGCGTTGAAAATTCACGCATGCGCATGGTGTTCTGATTGTTGACATAACAACCATTATCAACGGATGATTTAAATTATTTTTAGGTTAGTTGCATGCTTTTGTAATTAAATTGTATTTATGTTAGTTATATATTTTTTTTGTATATGCTTATAGTTTTAAATACATCGTTTTTTAAGTAGTTTTTTTAACCTGTTTTCAATAATTTAAATTATTTTTAGGTTAGTTGCATACTTTTGTAATTAAATTGTATTTATGTTAGTTATATATTTTTTGTATATGCTTATAGTTTTAAGTACATCGTTTTTTAAGTAGTTTTTTTAATCTGTTTTCAACCGATTATTTCAAACGATTTGTTTTATTTTCTTAGTATTTGATGCATTTAAAATTAAACATTGTTAATTAATCGATATGGTCATGATGAATCTAAGAAAATTATTTTGACAAATTCTTGAAATATTACATAAATTAAGAAAGATATTCTTTAGTGCCCATAAAGTTTAAACGCTCAGTGACTGTTTTCAGTAATCATATTACA
The DNA here is from genome assembly GCA_026543865.1 of Argiope aurantia. Taxonomy (NCBI): domain Eukaryota; kingdom Metazoa; phylum Arthropoda; class Arachnida; order Araneae; family Araneidae; genus Argiope; species Argiope aurantia. The sequence continues at coordinate 1,077,671 of JAPMOR010000331.1, forward strand.
AAAAAATACTTTGTTTCTGTCAAAAATATTGTTATATTAATTGCAGATTAATTCTTTCCACTTTAATTTAAAGTATAAATTCTATGGGAGCTAACAGAAAATTAGAGAGATACATATTGCGTTATGATTGAAGGCCTTTATAATATTTATGAGTAAATTATGTGACTATCAAAATTTGAAGTTTTAAAATATTTTGATGAAGAAGCTATTAAAGTAGGAATTGCATAAAATATTTAATTATTAAAATTTTTACGAACATTAAGATTGGCGAACCGGCCAAAGGCGTCTAGTACTTCATAATTTTGAATTTGGTATTATAAACGAAAATTGATGAAAGAATTTTTGTTATAATTATTTGGAGTTCGAGTTTCACCTAATAAAAGAAAGAAAAAATGCTCGTGCGAAGAAATAGGCGTTGCCAAATCCCGAAATAAAAATAAAAAACAAATTATAATGATTTTTTGATTTTTTTTTAAATTGTAGTGTAAGGCGAATAATAATTAATTCGAATAAAAAAATTACATCATGTGAAGGTCATTTCATCATTTTCTCTCATGAAATAACTAATATTATATGACGGCATCATGCTAAAAAGATTTTATTACTAGCTCTCAGGAAATGATCATTATTATATGATTGCATCATGTTAGGGGGATTTCATTACTTGCTTTCATTAAGAACTGATGCGAATATATTTTTATACTCGCTTCTGTCGATGTTGCCGAGAAATTTAATTTAATTTATAGAAATTTAATTAATTATATATTTATTTAATTTAATTTAATTTAATATATTATTTTTATGTTTTTAAATATACTATGAATAATTGTCTATTTTATAAAATCGCTTTTTTTATCCAAAAGATTAATTAAATCATTGATAAATTATATTTCCCGTGTAGAAGTGGATTTTTTTTCTCACGATTAGAAGCTCCAAACCAACATAATTCATATTTGAATGAGAAAATCGCTGATTTAAATAATTGTCAACTCAAAAAAATAAAAACTTATAAACTGTTATTAAAATGTAACAGTTATGAAATTTAGTTTTAAAAAAATAGGTTTAGAAAAAAAAATTAGACACTCCCTAAAAAAATTGGATGCTCAGTTTTAAAAAATGCTTGGAACCAATGAAACGATATCGGTATAGCCATTGGTGTATGTAGGTATTTTGCGGTCTTAGGCAGTGCGCATTAGGAAATCCCTCTTTTAAAGTAAATTTCCATGTTATAAAGTCAATTTTTTTGCGAATTCATTATATTTGTAATTTAATTTTCTTAATGTCTGAACAGATTTGTTTCTAAGTCTATTTTCTCGGAAATTATATTGATTTCTATATTTGTATTTGCAAATGTTTTAATATTATTTTACATCTTTAGATGCTATTTTCTCAAATATAGAATATGCTACAATTTTCTTACGAAAATACTCGTAAATTAAAATCTAATGCATATTTTTTTTCAAATTTGGTCTAATTGTTTCTCAATATGTTCCGCAGCTACTCAACTAAAGAATAAGTAATCTGTTTATTTAGAAATAATTTATAGTTGTTTTAATACTTCACACAATGGGGAAAAAATTGAAAATTTCATATCATTTATCTATCGAACCACAATATTTAAAATACAGCTTTTTTTTTAGTTCAGGAACTAAGTAATGTATTTCTTAACCTATCTGCAAACTTCCAAGTAAATCATTTGATAAACCTTTAAACTAGAATATTTTTCTTTGAAAACCTCTTTGACCAAAAAAAATAAGAAGATAAAAACTTTTTTTTTTTTTTCAATTTTTAAAAAACTTTTACCATTTAACTGATATATTTTGATTTCTTAGATATTTTTTTAATCTTTTTTATGCAAATATTCAATATAATTCATTCCGAACGTAGTCACTATACGATAGTGAAATTTTAAACAGCATATTTTTAGCTATTTAATGATTTATTTTAGATTAGTATTTTCTATTTTCTTAACTTTGTGAATATGTATTTATATTTTTTTTATCTATTATGAACTTAAAACTTACCGGCAATCACGTTTGCATACAATATTATTACAGATATTAAAGATATTCCGCTTTATGAAATTTTTAATAATGAAATAAACATAATGAAACATACAGATCCATGATCAATTACACTTTATAAAGTGTAAATATTATCTTGCTATTTTATTATTCATAGAATTTGCACTTTTTTTTATTTATTTGACAATTAGGAAAATAGAGGGGTTTTTTTTTTAATTTACTTGCTTCTAGGCATGGAATCTTACTATGAGTATTGCATATGTTAGATACTGTTTTTAGATTTACATTTATCGAACTGATTTCATAAAAATAAAACTGAATTCGAACTTGTACCACTCTTCTTCTCAAACGATTCATTTATGAATGATATTTAAGCTACTGCGTTGTTGTTATTTAATCAAAGCTTTTAGATGCTTGTTTTTAATCTTGTGCCTGTTTAAAATTCCAAAAATGCACTCTTATTTTTTACTCATTCATTTCCCCCCTTTCTCATCACTTATAAAGATTGCAAACATGGTTGGTTATAATTCCTTTTAAAAATTACTCTGCGGAAAGAAATGTAGAAGTATTGCATTAATTATTCCATTTCTTTTCTTTTAAGGATTTTTATTTCCTTTTCGCTTCCACACCATCATCTTCTTTCAGTTTACGCTAGTTTTAAAAATTACGTTTTAACCCTAGGCAACGATCCTCTTTTGCTTACTCGTTTATTTATTTTTCTCCACCAGTTTGTTTGTACCCGCAAGCTGTTCTCTGCTTCCATTCTTTGTCTGAAGCACTGATGAAAGAAATAATTGGCATTGTTTGAAATATCTCCTTGCATTTTTCTTGTCTCATGTCTTATGTCATTAAAATTATATTCGTGCCGTTTCTTTTGTAACACTCGTTGTAGAAAAATATTCATTTCTCCATCACAGAAAGAGAGCATTCAATTGTTTTTCCTCTCTACATTTGCTAAGTATAAATTTCATCATTTGCCCGTTAGCTAAATACATTTGATTAAAATGTAATAGATTTTTTTATTTGAATTGTTTTAATCTGGAGTCGGATATAAAGTTTTAAAGGGTATTCATTTTTTGAAAGCCGTGTTTAATTTCTTAATTATTTGCGGCATACCTTTTCATAAATTTTTGCATGAGAAAATGTTTTTTTATAATTTTATGTGTTTATCAAAGTAGAGTTAATAGTTAAAGGAAGTAAATAAGAGTTCATTTTATCCTTTACTTTCTGCTTATTTATATTTTATACTTTTTTTATTCTAACATCCTGTGAAATATGTCGCATAAATAGTGAATACTTATCATTTGCTTGCTGTTCTTATTAAAGTTTTTTTCCCGCACATGCTCAAAATTCTATGAAGTTTAAATATTTCATTTTTTTTTAAATATTAATCTCTGCAAAACTCTGTTAATATTTTTTTAACTTGTAATGTGATTCCTTTATATTTCTTACTTAACCTAACCGCAATTGTCTAGTTAAGATTTGAAGATTCTTGATTATTTATATTGCAGTATTGTATTATTTCTATAGTATTTTGAAGTACCTATGTAATAAAAGCGTTACTAACTCATATAAATACAAATTTTTAAAAAAAAAACATGAAAATTCAAAAGATAGTAATATTATTTTTCGAGTGTGGGAAAATTTTCAGAGAATAGAATAATTATAAACGGCAATAAATTAGTTAATTAATGAAAATTATTTATTCATTATAAAAATTTTCAGTTTAAAAATGAGAAAAAGTAATTTAAAATCTTTATTAAAAATGTTTTTTTTTTGTAGTGAGCTATTTTGGCAAACATTTTATTCTTTCAGAATGTATTTTGATATTTCTGAAAACTCTTTTTTTTTCCACACATTTTAAACAATTTTGATCATTAATTAAATAAATGCATTTTATATATGTACATCTGAGATTCACACGCATTTAAAATATTTTATTTTTTTATAAACTTTAATAACTTATATAAAATTTCCTCCCTGTATTTTGGATGAAATATATGTAGCTTACTAATTTGTTATGCGCATTTCTTGGCGAGTCTTTTAATATTGCTTTTTTTCCATTAAATCGAACTATTCGCGAAGGACTTTAAAAAAAATTTAAAGCGATCTTTAAAAGATATCCGTCTTTTAAAAATCTTCACATTCTGAATTTAGGAAGCAGTTGCAGCAAAGCAAAAACAAAAGAAGGCATTCTGTGTCAGTGAATCGATCCTATAGACCTGGTCATACATCGGTTATTTTTCTATTTTCAAAAAAGCTAAAATCTGTTATTTTTTTGCTTATTTATTTGGCATTATTTCGGAATCCCCTGCCAATCTTCCTTTTTCTTTTTATGTGATCTTCAAAAGAAAGTTTCTATGGAAAACCTAACTATATTTGTGTTTTAGTTGTTTATTTCGGAATATAAGTTCCCTTTCTGGCAATCGAGAAAAATCATTGAAAGATAGCTTTATCATTCATTTCTACTGGTTGTGTCTATATAAGTAACGTGTTTACTGTATGCAGCAACAGCTGCTACCCATTGAAGAAAAATATTCGGCTTATTCTCACGTGTCTTGCTTTTGAATTTAAAAAATAGCTTGAAAAAAAAATTTTTTTCTGTAATATTTACGAATTTTTTAAAAATCGTTTCCCATTTTTTTTAACATAGGGGAAACTATAAATGCACATTTATTTTTGAAACGAGGGGGAAAAAAAGACATTTTAAATTTGGAATTATTTTATGATGGTCAAAAAATATTATGATCTTTCATAAATATTCTAAATTTGTTTCTTGACATTTAATAAATCATTAATTTTTTTACAGTAATTCTGCGTTTTAGAGTAAAATATTTTAATTCTTTAGAGCAAACGAAATAAATAAATTTTTAAGGAAATTTTATCGTTTGTAAACATAAATGAGATAAATAAATAAAGGTTGAATTAATATAAAATCAGAATAAATACATTTCTAAACTAAATTTTCCCGACATCCTGCAAATTAATTGTTATAAGAATGTATGACTACAATAAAAGCAAACTGAAAAACATAGCTATTATAAAAATGATGTGCCCATTTTAGAACTGGACTGTATATTCTGAACCTCAACGAAAAAAAAAAACATTTATCAAAAAAAAAACTGAAAAACATTTTTTTTTTATTTGATAATTGACAAATAGATTTCTAAATGCAGAAGAAGAAAATTTCTAACTTTTAAATTGAATTCATCATTCTACCAGCTACTAAAACTTGCAAAATCTAACCAATTTCATTTTAAATTTTTACAGACATTTGTGTCTCACTAGATGGCACTGTAGAAAAACAAAAGCATTAATAATTCTAAGGGGAATTAAATATTTGTTCAGGTATTTCCAAACTTCTAACTTCGAAGCAAAGCTAAGCTTGTTTGCTCATAGGCTTTAAGCTAGCTCTTAGATTTTGTTTGGTTTAAACCTCTCTATTTTAACAAATATCAATAGAAAATTGTAGAGAATTTTTCCAGACAGTTTATGATGGATACTTAAAATGAAAGTTTTATATTTAGTTTATTTAAACTTTTAGAAGTTTGTTCATAAAATTTAGTGATTTTAAGCGGTTTTTGAAAAATTATTTGTACTAAAAATTCGGGAACCTTGTATTATTTAATCGTTCCAAGACTCCTTTTATGAATTAATTTGTGGGTGAATTTTATGTATTTGCATGCTTACGAATTCTTTCAGTAAGAATCGTTTGGATATTTGCATGTAACAATAGTTCATTTTCAATTCCGATTAAATTAATGAATTAATTAAATTGAAAGATAAAGATAACTAATATCCTAAAGACAGCATTAGATAATATTTGTATTTAAAAGAGGATGTTAACTTTTTAAAAGTAATAATCAAATGTCCAAACATCCTTTCAAATCCATTACAAAGTAATTTGAAATTATTAATTATTTCATCGTTTTATATAATGCTATGTATCAATAGAAACATGGTAATATTTTTTGCATGCTGCTGTAGATGCATCATCCATGAAATAATGGATAGCATATTATTTATTCTGTGACAAGAATTAATTATATTTAACATATCGTAAGAAGGTTTATTATTTATTCAAAATAAATTTTGCAAGTTTCCGCTAAGGTTAAGTGAACTTTTAAAACATTCCTCGATGTCTTTCTACAGATGTTACAGTCTATGAATTATCGGCGAACTTCTACTTTCCTTCTCCCCCCCCCCCCGCGCTCGGAAGTTCGGAAATCCTTGCTCTAGATGAAGCATCCATGAAATAATGCATAAGATTATTTATTCTGTTACAAGAATTAATTATATTTAACATATCGTGAGAAGGTTTATTAAATGATAAACAAGAATATTGAAAATAAATTTTGCGTGCTTCCATTAAGGATAAGTGAACTTTTGAGACATTCCTCGATGTCTTTCTACAGATGTTAACAAATTATGAATTATCGATGTACTGTTACTTTCCGTCCTTCCCTCCCCTTCCCCTAGGAAGTTCGAGAATTCCTGCTGTAGAGGAAGCAACAATGAAATAAGTCGTAACAGATTATTCTGTTATAAGAACTAATTATATTCAACATATCGTAAGAAGGTTGATTAGATGATAAGCAAGGACATTCTAAATAAATTTTCAATATCTTGCAAGATATTCCTCAATGTCTTTCTACAGATGTTTACAGACCAAGAGTTATCGGCGAACTGATACTTTCCTCCCTTCCCCCTCCCTTCGAAAATTCGGAATTCCTTGATCCAGATGAAGCAACCATGAAATAATGCATATCAGATTATTCTGTTTCAAAAATTAATTAGATTTAACAGATTGTAAGAAGGTTGATTAGAAGGACATTCTAGATTTGATTTATTAGAAGAACATTCTAAATGATTTTTCAGTATCTTGTAAGTTTGCATTAAGGATAAGTGAACTTTTAAGGCATTCCTCGACGTCTTTCTGCAGATGTTAACAGATTAAGAATTATTAACGTATTGTTGCTTTCTTTTTCCTCCTCGCCCCCCCCCACCTCCCGTTTCCTGTTTTTTTTTTTGTTTGTTTGTTTGTTTTTCTGATTGATAAGTCTGTTTCCAGATTGTCTAAAATAAAATTAGTATGCCATTTTTAGCAGCCTAAAGATTTAAATGGCTGAAGGCATGCAAAAATTTTCAAAAATAAATCCAGATTTTGAGGATTACTACTTTTAAAATTAAACTGGCGAATGGAACGAAAACGTAATCCCAGTTTAAAATCTCTTTTCTCTGATCCTTTATTCTTCTAGTGGCCCAAACTCACGTCAAAGAAGTTTTTAAAAGTTTCCAAACAACTCAATCAACATCTTTTTCTCCCTCGCATCGTTCTATCCATCCATACAACTCAACCAACTCTTAAAACTGGCGAAACTTTCTAATTTAAAAAAAAGAAGAAGAAGAAGAAAAAGAAAAAGAAAGAATACTAAGCATTCGAAGGCAGGTAAAAAAATATTTACTCAAACAACTTGAACCAGATTTACCGACCATTTTTTTACGTCCTTTACAACCCACGTGAATTTTCTTGAATTACTCTTTTTGCCCAAAAAAGCAACCTTCGGGCCACACCTTAGCGAGTGAGTGGGGCAGTGATTAATTAAAAGTGGACAAGCGGGCTGACTTGCTTAATTTATCATCCAGCCACTCTGGGTGTCAAGAAACTTGATAGGTGGGAAGTTTGTTTATTCATCCACTTTTAAGTTTAGATGATTAGCTTGACAGCTCTAAAAGATGGGAAGCGCCTTTCGAGATGGGTATTAAGGCTCAGCTATATCCATAATGTATAATAACATGAATACTTTTGTTTTACATTAGCATTTATTTTGGTGTACAATCGCCAATTTCTTCGACATTGGTGAACTAAGTGAGGACTTTCTAAGACTATTTGTCGAATAGAATGTTAATGTTTCGAATTTATAATTATTTTTAGGAATTATTAATTATTTAATCGCATGCATATATTATTTTCCTGTACAATGGAAGTAGCTTAATATTATCAGTCGCTTTATATTACCAAAATGATCTGCACTCGAACCAATGTATTCAAATTTATATAAAAAATATTGATTTAGTGTGATTACTATATTGTTTAATGTTATAAGACTTAAGGTATATAACTCACCAATCCTGCATTTTTACTTTCTGGTATACGTAGTATAGATAAAGTATAGTAATCTTCAAACAATTCGAATTCGAGATTTTGACGAATCTCCACGCCTTAGACCTCCTTGAGTTCGAAAAACACATTTTTGCAAAATGCCCGTCGATCTGTTTCTGACAAAAATAACTCAAAAACGCTTTGACCTAGGCGGTTGAAAATTGATATATGATCCTTACACAAAAGTTGCAGATTTCTGCCAAATTTGGAGTAAAATCTGTTCAGGCGAAATCCGTTTCTCCTGCTATTGGAATATAAGTTAAAACGATAACTACAAAATGAAGAAAACTAGGTGGATAAAATTCGGTACACAGATTTAACATTTATATTATAGCTACTATCAGATTTTAAGCCAAAGGCTACTGTGAGTTAAATGTCTGTCTGTCTATACTTTCAGAAACACTTAAATTCGGTATTTCGGAAAAATTCAATGATTTAAATGCATTAAATTTGACATGGAATTAAGTGGCTACAAGTGCAGTTTTGTGTCAAATTTTTGTTTCTGTCGGTTGAGAAAAAACGCGTCTAAAACACTAATTCGTTTTTCGGCTACTATTAGCTATACTATTAGCCAGGGATTAATCGCCAAATAACTTGCCAAAAATAACACGATAGTCAGTAAAGCTGCTAAATTCACGTTAGAAGTTAACTTTTGCTAGCCAATGCCATCCCTACTGGTTTCAGTCCGTGAATATTTAAAAAAAAATATTAGAATAATTAATTAAATATTCCGCATTAGAGTTTAATTTTAAAAATATGACATAAAAATAGAAAAAGAAGTTGAATACCTAATGTTGCCAAAGCGAATAAAGAAATTATTATTTTTGTAGTATTTTTTAACTCAAAAGTAATAAATAATGAATGCTGTTAACACATTTTTTCGTGATATTAAATTGCGTGAAATTCTTCAAATAATTTTTCTAAGATGATGGGGGGGGGGGGAATCATGCTTTCAAGAGTTTGTTGTTTAATGCAACGTAATTTATTTCCCAGATAATATAAATTATCTTTCTTATTTATTTTAACATACATATATAGCCATTCTTTGTGATTATTAAAACTCACTTTAAATCTCTTTTTTTTTTTTTTTTTTTTAACTTTTGCCGTTATGAATGTTTAAGGAGGTTTTTTTAATAACTACAATGTCTAGTACTTTTTCAAAGTTATGAAAAAATGTTTCCAAAATACCAGCATTTTATTCTACTTTGCTTTGACTAGACATATTTCTTGTAGCGTGATGTAGAAGTGTTATATTTTTATTTATGTATGTGTAATATTTTATAATTTTTGCTTCTATGAAAATTTTTCTGTTGAAGAAAGTTGAAAATCTAATAATGCATTTCAACTACTGGAAACATTGCCTTTTTAAGTATATATTCATATTCTCTTTAAAATAAACTCCAGCATTTTCATTTCCAAGATTCTAATCATTACCATTGTAGTTTCTAACTTTCTTTTTTGGTAGGATAATGGGTATTTGGTAGAGGGATTTTATGGTATTCGACTAGGTAAAAAACATAAATTTGGATTTAAAAAATTATTTTTATGTTTATTTATTTTTATTTTTTATATTTATTTATTGCAGTTTTAAAAAGTAGGTACGTTTCTGTTTCCAGTGATATTTTTATTTTGTCTCTATATCAATTAGAAGCCAAGCTATAACAAACTATTAACATATAGATGATGCTTATTTATAAACATTTAAAAACTTTAAATGCATTTTCTGAAGAACGAGATTTTTTATAATTCTACTGTATGAATATTGCCATATCTCAAAAAATAATGAAATTTATAATTAGAATTCGTTACGTTATGCAGAATGTAATGAACTATGGGTTTGATGTTGAATGCTCTAAAATTGGATGTATGATAACGTAATATTGTTTAACGTAAATATTGTTGAAAAATTCCAAAATTCCATAGGTAAACGCACAAAAAATTATTTTTTAATAGTAATTCTTCGATAACAGTTAGTTACACTCTTAAGATATGTTACTCATGTAACAAAGAAAAATGAAAGGCTGTAACAATTTTTTTTCTCTAGAACAATCTTAGTTATTGTAGATAAATGCTAAAATTTACATCAAAATATGCTTTTTTTTTCAAATCCGCTTATATATTTAAATAATTTCACTTTTGTTAATTATTTTTACCTTATATTCATAAAAAAACATCATATAAATATTAAAATATTTGCGGGTTTTTTTTTAATTTCCTCTGAACCTAGTCCAATACTTAAGAAGATTCTATAACGTGGAATATAAAGGATTAGATGTGAAATGTATGAATTGGATATCTGCAAAAACTCGAAAAAATGTTGTTTTCCCAAGTTTTATTCCAACTTTCTTTTTCTTTTTTTTAAGCATTTAATGATATAACTTATTTCAGCTAATATCATTTTACTTTATAAACAAGATATTATACAGCAAGATTGCTATAATACTTAAAAAATGCAAAACGAGCCAAAAAAATTCAGAATCGAAACCTAATAACTTCGATCTGATAAGTACAATATTTAAAGTTATGCATGTTGCCAAGTCAGTAAGTAAATTAGAATAATTAATTTAGTTCCAAAGTTTTAGTTTGATCAGGATTCTTCTTAAACGATAGCTGAAATCTATTTAAAATAATCAGTCTATTAATTATTTATTATTTTAGATTTTAAATAACTAAAATTACCATTTCAAATATTACAGTTATTCATTTTTAAATTTGACACTATTATGAAGCAACTTTTTTTTCGATTATAAAGCGCGTTTCAAAACCTTTTATCAAGGAAAAAAAAAATTCTAAAACCTTAAATTTCAGCTTCTTTAAAATCTAATTACGAAATTCAAAACCTTCCTATAAGGCAGAGAAATTTAATATCGAAATTTCACTCCCTGGAATAATTTCCTCTGGAATTTTCCAGGAAGGCAATAATCATTTTCTAATCTTTCCCTTTCATTTGACTTGGCGAATGGCAACACCCAGTGAATTTATTACCCACGATTCTAATTCCAACGGTCGTCCTTTACCAACTCCGTTAAGAATACCTGTGGTGGGGCGTCATTTTAATACCGAAATGATCATCGTTCTCGTTGTTGAAATTGTTTAATATGCAATAACTGGTGGGGCAGGACCTGGAGATAATGACAATTCGTGCGTGCAAGGGTTAGGAAAATTTGCCCGAATAATTGCACCTGCTTTTAAACTTTAGGGGTGTTTGCGTGGATTATTGTGTAGGTCTAATGGAAGTTTCTGCGCTGTTGATATTAAGGATTCTAATTTAGGACGTTTCATCATACTGAAGTGATAATTTAAATGTTCGGTCAAATTTTATTACCGTGTATTGCTTTCAAATTGCTGGCATTACTCGCTAATGAATTGCCTAGACGTTAATGTGTAGTTGAATTATATGAGGAGGGAAAGCGGTTGTATCCATTATTATTATTTTTCTTTTTTTTTTCCCCAAAATGTAGATCATTTTTTTTTTCGAGAAATTCATCAAGTGTATTATTTATTTATTTTTATTATTATATAGTGGTTATTCATTTTATGTCAATAACAACGGCAGCGTCGGGAGGTTTCGGAGTTCCACGATGTGACAAGGTGGCCACGAGCACCTCCCCATCATAATTTGGAATAGCAATTATAATTTGTAAGTTTAGGGAAAGATTAAAAGTAATTGGTATTAGTTTAGACATGCGCATAAAGCTTTAACGTCATGAAATTTGGTTTAATTATTAAGTTAACATTTATTTTTATGATATAATTATTAATACATAATTGAATAAAATAATATTTTGATTATTTATGAGGAAATGGAGAACTTTAATGGAATTACGTTGCACGTACCTTTTTCTAGGGGGTTGAATCAATTATTTTGATTAGTTATTTTTTTAATTCAGAAATTTTAATCCACCAGATTGGTAACAGAGTTAAAAAATTTTAGTTAGATAGAGTTAGAAACTTAAGTTAACAGGGTTAATTAATTTTACGAACGGAAAATTAACGTAGATGTTGTAGATTGCAGCTCTGGGTTAAATGGGTTTTGTTTCTAATTTTGTGTTTTTGGACCGCTATTTCGAGTATGACCCACAGATTTTCAATGATATTGATCTCGGGGAACTGTGGTGATGTGTTTAACTGCTGTTTACAATGAAAAAGACATCACACTTTGACGTTACGTGCAGTGTGTTTGATGTCATTGTTCTTGCTGAAAAATATAATTTTCATCTAAACACCCAAATTTTTAGCATTTTCCTTTAAATTGCTGTGAAGTATATCCATGGGGTTCAACAAACTTGCTGCAGAAACTTCTCAAATCATCGGCAAAAGTGTAAGTGCTGAAACTATGCGAAATGTAATTAGATAATCTGGATATAAAAATCGAGTTGTTAGAAAGAAACCGTCCATCAGTTTGCAAAATTAGAAAAAACATTTGGAGTTCGCAAAAACTCCTCAGTTGAAGACCAATAACTTTTGGAAAAAAGTTGTATTTAGTGATTATTTAGTGAAAACCCAACTTTTTTGGCAATGACAACCGTTGCATCACATGGAGAAAGCTCAATACTGCCTTGGATCCAAAAAAAAATTACGTCCTATAGTTAAACATGGTGGTGACTCCGTCATAGTTTGAGGTTGTATGGTTTCATCCGTGGTAGGAAATTTAGTTTTTATTGATGACATTATAAATCATATGGCTTACTTGAATATATTTCACAGCAATTTACAGGAAAGTGCTAAACATTTGTGTTTAGATGGAAATTTCATTTCCCAGAAAGGACAACGACATGGGTCACGTGCCGGCGGAACGTCAAAATGTGGTGTCGTTTTGCTTGTAAACAGCAGTTACACACACCACCACAGTTCCCGGATATTAATGTCAATGAAAATCTATGGGCTATACTTGAAATAGCGGTTCAAAACCACAAAATTAGATATAAAACCCATTTAAAACTAATGTTGCAAGAAGAGTGGCGTAAAATATATTCAGATATCACCAAAAAGTTAATCGAATCAGTACTATGACGTTTAGAGGTCATTATAAAAGCCAAAAGGCAAGCAACAAAATATGGACACTTTCTTTCTATGCGAGATATTACAAAAATGTCATTGGTGTTTTCTCAATTTTTTTAGGCAAAAATCTGCATATGTTTATTTAAAATGCTTCTGTAACTTTTTAAGTTTTGAAGCTTTTCGTCGATTGTTCTTTATTTTTACTTTAAATTAAACCATTTGTTATGTGTAAAAATAAAAGCACGTCTGGACTTCTCGGTAATGAGTTATTAATATTGAAAGTGGGATTTATCAAGAAAAATAAGGTGTACTCTCAATAGTTTAAGCCACTGTATCTGGCAATGTCTCTGGCCAGGTAAAGTCTAGAATTAATATTTGCAATTTAAATCGAATTTAACCATTAACTGTGTTCCATATTTTTCAGAAACAAATTAAACATTTTGGCATTTTATTTATGGTTCTTATGGTCTGCCTGCTAAATTGATTTCCAATATCCATCTTTTAAATTTATTTCCTGAAAAAACAAATCTCAATTTCGCCTTCTATTAAAAATCTCATTTTGTTCTAAATAAAATTGGTTTCTAGCGATAACAGAATAGCAAAATTGGAAACAACGTTCCTAAACTACGACTCTTTTACCGATTGCACATTCGTTCTTCATTTTATTTTACGCATTTGCTATTAAGTTTCTATTCCCATTCGAATCTTAGATATAAATGTTAATTCGTATTCCAATTCGAAAGGATGAAGCGATAACACAGACGTACGCGAATATGTATTCGTAAGCTTCTATTTAAAAAATAGTTTCAGGAAATTGCTCCAGAATTGATCCGAAATTGAAGTCTTTTTAGAATTTCTTATCAGGTCCAAGATTTCTTATTCATCATCTTATCTGGAGACAACAATTTTTTCACTGATTGGATACGAATTGGAAATAGTTTTATTTATTTCAGATAGCGTCTTTTCGAAAATGGACTTTTTTTAGTTTTTCCATTATTTCCGCCATTTTTTTTATTGATGTAAGATCCGAATATCTGCTGTAGTAATGTGAATGAAATACGCCGAATAAAATTTTTGGAACGACCTTGTGATCTGACTATCGATTTGTAATAAATTATCAGTGAATAGTTACATTTGAACCAAATAATAGAATTTTTTAACTTCTCATTTATATAAAGAAAAATATAGTTTATGTGTATTTTCTCAAAGTAATTAAATTTTTACATAGTTATTGCTCTCAGTTAAATCAATATGAATGGCATCACGGGTACACAACTAATGTAATTGTCTTTGGCATTTAATTCCATTTTGTCTTATATTATGCTGTGACGTCATATCTTTCCTTTACACATAATACGCAGTGGATCCTAAAATGAAATCGTCGTAATTCATTTTATATTAATCGTACGAGCTTGAATTGACTGTATTGGCCACAGTCAACTAGATCAGGTTAGCTAATTGTAAATTATATTTTAATTCAACATAAATATGTTAATAGCTACAAATAATAAGAATGATAAGTTTATAAGGTATAAAGTTATATGTAATGATTTCAAAATGAATCATTTCTAAACACTTAAAATTAGTTTCAAATAAATTCAAGACCATAGCGGCCTACTGGCAAGCTTTCGGCTTTGAGTCCTGAGGTTTCAAGGTTTGAAACCCAGTTCTGCTAAACAAGAATGAAATCCTTCAAAAACGAGATATTATTGTAATTAAAATAAGCTGAAATAATTTAGTTAAATTCGTTTTCCAAATTTGGTACTATTTACTTTATTAGTTGTATATGATCCTGCTTATATTCAGCTAAAGGAAAAGACTTAGGACTGTATTAAATCAAATATTGAAGCATTTCTTGTTCGCAAAACAATGGCGATTAATGATAAAATATGACCATTTAAAATGCTCATTAAGATTTGTTTCTTTCTTAAGAGTATTAAAAAAATTGCGTCCAAAAACATATTTATTTGTGAATTCTTTGGAAATAATTTATTGCAGTTTCAGTAATGAAAGCTATTGGTAAAATACATTGAATAATTTTACTGAACAATTATTTTTCAATATATAAAATATTTTACTTCAAAATTGACAACAGTTATAAATTAATTAATTGAATGAAAAAGCATAATTCGCTCGCCTAAACACTTATCAGATAAATTTTTTAAAAAAACTTAAAATTATTAAAATATTCTAAATTCTGGTTTTCAAAGTTCCTCCTTAGAACACACAATAGTTCTTAATTTGCAATTCGCATGTTGGGAAAAAAATTCGTTTCTTGAATTTACTTAATTTCACTTTCTTCTAAATCCTCTATCTGGAAGTCTAATAACAAAGTGTTATTTTTATTATCTACTAGCCGCCTTTGGCGACCAGCCGGTTCGCCAGTATTACCGCTCGCTACAATTTTCAATTAAATATTTTAAGTAACTGGTCTCTTAAAAGATTCTCAAACAAAACATTTTTAATCTTCAAATTTTGATAGCCATACCAAACTTATACTGTTTAGATCGTTTCGTTCAATTTACTATATATAATTTGCTAATTTGTTGCCATTTCCGGTAAAACTTCAACTTCAATTAAAAATGTAAATGACGAAATTGCAATTAATATTAAGATATTTTTTAATAAAACCAAGCGTTTTATTTTATTAATCATCTTTATTGTTATTTATTTATTATTATTATTGAATATGAGTATTGCAAACAAAATCGCTCGGTATTTAAGTCTTATGTTAACTACAAAATATTTTTGATAATTTATGTAATATCTCAAACAATAATTCAACAAAAATTTCTGAGATTCAGCATAAAATTCAGTTTTTAGTTTTGCTTTCAAAAGGATTGAAATGAAATCAATAATAATATTTTGTTCCAGTCTATAAATATTTTTCAAAAATTATGAAGTTTAAATTTAATGCAGTAAGGTATCATATTCTGAGAAATATTCTGGACACACCAAATTTTAAATAAATGAATGAATGTTTCTATTTTCCACGATCAACTAAGACTTATTTATGAAGTTCTAAATGTTAAAAATTTAGAAAAACTCAACATTTTCATAACCTTAGGCCAATTAATCTTGAGAAACCTGCGCGCTGATTGGCGTATTTTCTTTGAAGCGATCAATAGAAAATCTAAAATTATCCTTTTTTTTTTTTACTGAATAGTGATATTCAAATTTTCATAAATCAGTCAGTTTAAGTGACTGGAAATTAACTCTTAAAAGTCAGTGATTTAGTTGATTGGAAATTAACTCTATGACCACCATAAAATCTGTGCTTTCTCTTGTGGTGTATGCATTCTCCTTAATATCCGCTCGAATAAAACATCACATGCAAAAGTACTACATAGAACAAACACATCAAAAGTAAACATAACATTTCAATAGTTGCCAAAAACAAAAGAGAGAAAAATGCAATTAATAAGCAGACGATATTTAGAAAAGTACAGATATTTAGACTGGAAAATGAAATTATCTGAAATTAAAAACACGCGCAGACGATATTTACAAAAGTAAAAATATTCAAACCTGAAAAGGAAAAATGAGTTATTCCATCAATAAATGCCATAAGTTTGTTTACATCTTCATTATTTTATGAGTCATTAAATATCAAAATGGATCCCGGACTGAATAAACACCATGTATAGAGAGTGTAAAAGATCATAAAATAATTTTTCTTGAATTTATTTTTTAGAAAAAATAATATTTCATATTTGTTTCATTTCCTACAGACACGTGCCGAAAATTATATTTTTGCAGATTTCATTTCCAAAAAGATTTAATTTATTTTTAATTGGGGCTTTAATCAATGTGATGGCAACACTTTGAAAAAAGCTAATTTTTTCCCATGAATGCGAAACGTGCTTAATCTTAATTTTTATTTTTTACGAAAAAAATTATTGAAAAACATAGTTAAAATATTTATTTAAAAATTCATTAAAAATAGAAATTTAATTTTAAGATTAAAACATTAGTATCATTTAAAAGATAAATTTTTGAACTTTAACTTCATGTAAAATTCATTTTTGTGCGGTAATATTTTCGGAAGTTATAACAGAAACATGTCAAAATTTCGCTCAATTTTTAAATAAATAAAATTCTATTTA
>JAPMOR010000331.1:1104090-1173089 GCA_026543865.1 Argiope aurantia
CTTTTATAAGATGTTCGTTTCATTGTTTATTAATCCTGTTATTGTTAATATATTATTAGTAAGCATAAACTAGTCATTAATATTAGCCAGTTTTATGTTAGCGTAAACTATTAATTTATTTTTGTCATTGATGGTAACCAGTCATTTGATACTTGGTGTATCATTGTTTGTTTCCTTGTAGCCAAAATGCCACAATACTGTTATAATAACTTCACAATGTTGTTTTGCATACAGAATATAGATCAACAGTGTGGAGTTATTGTACAATAGCTTGTTTAGATGTACTTGTTCAATGTTTAAAAATTTTGTCTTAGAGCTCTGGCTAGCATTTTTGTTATCTATGCACCAAGAAATTGTTTTAGTGACTTTAACTCTTTTAGGTTCAAGCTACTGACAAAGGCATCCCACCACGATCTTCTAGTGTTCGTGTACGAGTGGATGTCTTTGCTCGACCTCCTTTGTCTTCCCGTCCCCCAGTTTGTAAAGAAATCGAAAATCTGGCAGCTGTAGCGGAAAATGATCCAGTGTATCAGTCTGTTGCATTCTTGCAGGCAGAAGATCCTGATGGTGATAAAGTGTGGTATTCCATTGTTGGTAAGCATTTTTAACAATATTAAGCAGTTGGTGTTGAAAGCATTTCAGTAATTTTATGTTGTAGAAAATTATTACATATTTTATTTTAATGTATTAATTTTATAGATTAAATTTTTTTAGCAATAAATTTTTATTTTTATTTGTTTGGAAAATTATTTGAAATATTATAAGCCATTTATTAAATGGTTGTCATGAACATTTGTTTGCTTTATTCATTCTTTCATTACTTTTTCTCTTTATATTTTATTCATGTTTACAATCAAATGTAATATCAGTGCTTATTGAGGAAAAAATTTTTTTTATTTCATTTTTTATTTTAATTTCTATAATGTGTGTAGCTAAGGATAAGATTTATATATATATCTTATATCATATATATATATATATATATATATATATAGCTTGGAGGTCTGAGAAAAATGAGAATTTTACTATGAATTATATTTATTTTGTATTATATATTTAAATATCAGCCTCCTTCTGTCTTTAATAATTGATATTTAGATTAATAGGAAAGGAAATCTTAAAATATTCTTTTAAAATGGAGTGGAGTCAAGATAACTAAATTCATGAACTAAGGTCTACGATTCTTTTGGAACACTTATTGCGTTATGTGTTGCTTCCCTCATTAGCAGTAAATTAAGTCATCTCATGTAAGGTGATATAGTCACAAAATATTAAAGCAATCTACTGTCTGCAAGATGCCTAATGAAGAAAGAGATTAATTATGCAGATATCATAATTACATGCTATTATTTTAATGATCATATTAACATCTAAACTACCTATAATAAAAATGTCAATTTTACTTTTTTAACATGCTTTCCCTTCAGTGACTCTTTGCTATTATACGATTTTGACAGAGTGCTTCTAATACTATGCCAAAAATTCATATTATTTTAAGCTATACTTAAAATGTCATCAATCCTTTTTGTATGTTTTTAAGAATTTCTTTTCTTCAGTTTTTTAAGAAAAGCTTCATTAGGTTGAGTTCCTTAAGAAAGATTACTTATTCTTTAATTTTTTAACATATATGTATTTTTTTCATTTTTTAAATAATTTCAATAACTTCCTATCATTCTAATGAGTTATAGTTATTAAAAATTTCATTTTCAATTTTTGACCTAAAGAAGTAGTAATAATGTCACAAAGTAATGCTGTAACAAAAATAATATGGTAAAAATAGCTGTTTATATATATTTCATCTTACCATTATCTTATATGAATAAATTTAATTTCTTTTTTATAAATATTGATGATTTCTTTTTTAATATCAGGTGGTAACACAGACGATGCCTTCATGATTCAAACATACACTGGCATAGTATCTGTAGCTAGACATTTGGATTGGGAGAAGAAATCTGATTATAATCTTAATATTAGTGTTACAGATGGTCTCAATGTTATTTATCAACAGGTAATTCCATTGATGCTGAATTATATTAAGTCTTTCACGGTTTCATTAGTTTTAAGAATTTATTTTTCTATGTTCTCTTCTAATTGCTTTCTTTTTTAAATTATAGCTTCCAATTAAAGTAATAAATGTGAATGAACACAATCCAATATTTGTAAAAGAGCTCTATAGTGCTGATATTAGTGAAAATATACCAGTTGGAAGTACTATTCTTCAATTGGAAGCCTCTGATATTGATGAAATTGACAAAAACCTCATCTATTCCATTTATAACAGGTAGTATATCATTTAATACTAAATATTTTCCATATATTGGATAGGCCTTATGTTTATTTCTTGTGTTCATAATAATTACAGATTAAAAGTTGTGATTTAATTAGTATTTATAAATGATACCTTAGGTTCCATTAAAGAAAATGATTTATCGTTTACTCTTAAATATATATATTTCTAAGAGAGAATCTTTTATTTTTAAAATCAACTAAATTATTTTATCTTATGCATGTGTTACAATTTTGTTGTGGAAATGTTTTAAACTATATATATAAGAAAATCTTTATTAAACCTTACATGAATTACAGTTATTCATGTATTATAAAATTTACATTTGTATTGGATCATTATTCTGAGCATATGTGAAGTTTAATACTTAATATTTCTAATAGCACTGTGTTCTCATTTTGAGGAATTTACAGTTGGGTTGAAAATACAAAATGCTTTTTATTGACATTCTTCAAATCATTTTTTTAAAATTTAAATTAAAGGTAATGAAAATGATAACTGATTAAATTAAAATTCTTAGATGCTTTCATTACATATCTTTTACCAAGAAAATTAATTATGTAAATTTTATCTGTGATAAGAGCACAACCTAAAAAGGATGAATTAAAATGTTCATTCCAGCTTTTTTTCCTTTTGAAACAAGGTAATATTTTTTTAAAAAGTGTATCCAATAATTTTGTGGAATGTTTATGTTAGTCTAAATTAAGGCGGATTTTCAGATATTAAAAGTTATTATAATTAGGTGTGAAAAACTAGATTAATATAATTAGGAGTGTTTGAGAGGTATGTTTGTAAAAAAACTAAAGGTTCATTCATGCAACTCCCAAAATTAAAGTTTAGGTGCTTTTATCTTCAAATTAAAGTAAAACTACTTTCATATTTGAAGTAGAGTTTCATAAAAAGCATTATTACATGAATATGCCTTTTAACTTTTTACTTTATAAAATTATCTATTAATCAAGCATTTTCGTATAAATATCTAGTAGTATGTTATGTATCTAATAATTTTACCTTTGTGTTTTCAGTGCCAATCCTCAAAGCCTTAAAGTGTTCAAAATAGATTCCTTTTCTGGAAAACTATCAGTATCCCACTCCTTAGATCATGAATCCATTAAAAAGCACATGTTAACTGTTATGGTTCGAGACAATGGAACACCCTCTAGACGTAGTTTCGCTCGAATAGTCATCAATGTTCATGATGAAAATGATCATCACCCTGAATTTTCATCTCCTTCCTATAAGTGCCAAGTTTATGAAACTGCAACTGTTGGTTCATCTGTCATTAGAGTACTTGCAATGGATAAAGATAAAGGTCAAAATTCCCAACTGCAATTCAGTATTGCTTCAGGTACAAAATAATATCTTCTTTGTTATTGAGGACTAAAATGAATTTTACTGTTACACCTGTTACTGAATTGAGATGGATTTCTTTGGCACTTAAAGATTTCATTGGTGTATGATTCATTTGTTGCAATTTTTTCAGGTGCTAACAATAACTTTTAAAACAGTTTATAGTTTTGCTTTTTTAAACTTATTGTATGTAGTTCTATAATTAAAAGTAGACAGTTGGGAAATGTAATTAATCCTATTAATAAAGTCTATATATATATAACATAATTCTTCAGATAATGTATAATCTTAAATTGATTATTATGATTAATTTCCATAAAAATAAATTGTTTATTATAATGCAATTAAAATTTAAAATTAAAAAATTCTTTATTAAAATCAAGTCTGTGGATATTAAGCAATGATTTGGATTTTTTTTTTTAAAGATTTACATGACAGAGTACAATTACTGATAAAGCTTATTTTTATTTATCTATGATTTTAAATTTCAGGAAATATTGGAAATGCTTTCTCTATAGACGAAACTTTGGGCATAGTTCTGATAGCTAAGCCTTTGAACCGACAAGTAATGCCTGAATACTTCCTCCTTCTTCGAGCATCTGATAAAGGAACTCCTTCATTCAACTCCACTGTAAATGTGCACATCATTGTTACTGTTGCCAACAATGCACCTCCAAAATTTGAACAAAAGGATTATATTGTGGAATTACATGAAAATGAAAAACCAGGGAAACCTTTAACTGCTGTGATTGCAACTAGTCGTTCATCTGTATATTATGAAATCATCAGTGGCAATATCAATGACAGCTTTGTGATCAATCCAACTTCTGGCATTTTACGAACTAATGCCATATTAGATTTTGAAGTAATGAAATTTTACAATTTGACAATCAGAGCTACAAATATGGTTGGTGCCAATAGTACAACTTCTGTGCTTGTTCACGTGATTGACAGAAATGATAATGCTCCCATATTTCATCAGCTAGAATATAAAGGTCAAATTATGGAGTCTGATAAAATTAGGAGCATGGTTTTAATAGATGGCATCAAACCTCTAGTAGTTTCAGCATATGATAATGATTCTGAGATAAACTCCGTTCTACATTATAAAATTGTTGAAAAATCTGCCTCTGCATATTTTACTATAGATCCAAATACAGGTATGTAATTTTTTCAGTTATAGTTCATCGATATTTGTACCTGTATTGCTTTATTATACATAAATTGGAAATTATTGAATGTTGATTTTATGCCTGTTGTTGCAGTTTTAAGTATTTTGTATTTTATTGAATTGAAATTGAAATCATTGAATCATTGTTTATTGAAATCATTTGTTTTTGTTAAAGTTTTCAATAGTTTTATTTATAACTATTTTGTTGCTGCAAATAAAAATTATATTCTAATATGAAATCAAAATTTCCTGAGGTTAAGTGACTTTGATATGACTAATCAATGAGTGAAATAATTTAAAGGTTAATTACAAAATTGAAAATTTTAACTTAAAAGAAATTTAAATATTAGTTGAAATAAATTAAAACAGGAACAGAATAGAAAATAAAAATATTATTAAACTTAATGATTTTAATTATTAAGAATTATTTATAAAAAAATAAAATGAGCAATTGCCTCAATACTTTAAGTTGGAATCATAAGCAATTAGCTGCTTTATAAACCTCCACATTTCATCATTTTCTTTGATTACAGACATGGCACGTTTCTTCAAAATCATACATTATTATGTTTTTGGAAACCAAGTTTATCCTTCTTGAGATCCTTATATAATAATTCTATAATATTTTTTATGTCACATATTCTTTTTGAAAAAATTTATTTGCTTTTCTGTTCCAATGTTCATATTTATTTTACTTTTTGGTATTTATATTTTGTATGATTCATTATTAATTTGATTCAACTTTTTCTGGTGGGTGCCAGCTCAGGTGTCGTCCTCATCATCTGAACGCGGTTCAAAATTACGAGGTCTGTCCCAAAATAGCCCAAGTGTTGCTTCAAACGGGATGTTAATATAACTAAATTAAACTTTTTCTGCTCTAAACCTGTTTCATATTTATTGTTCACTCCACCTGTTTAGTGAAATTTTGAGATCATGTCTTATTCTTTATATTAATTTAATATTTGCTGTATTATAGTAGATTTGTTATTTTTTATATGTGAACATTTTTCTGAAAGCTTATACTGTTTGTGGGAAGTTCACCCAAATACATTGAATTTTTATTCTTTTATGGTGATTTTATAAATTCATCTATGATGTAGTTATAAATTATAGTTTTTTTAAAGATTACTTAGTGTTTAACCAGCATTTCTTTTTGTTTTCTTTTACCATGAATTATCATTTCATTCAAGATTAATTTGCAAAAATCGTTTATTATTTTGTGTAGGTGCCATTCGAACTGCAACAACCTTCGATCATGAGAAGAAATCCAGTTTCTCCTTTTCTGTTCAAGCCTGGGACATGGGGAAACCTCACCTGAATGCCGAAGTGCCTGCCAAAGTGTTCATTTCTGTGATAGACATTAATGACTGCCCTCCTCAATTTGGAGAAGCCTACTATACTGCCATTCTCCTGCTGCCAACTTATAAAGGAGTCCATGTCATAAATGTGATAGCAACTGATATGGATTCCTTCAGTTCGATCAGATACAGTATTGTGTCGGGAAACATCGAAAAGAAGTTTCTCATCAACGAAACTACAGGTGATATCACAGTCCTAGATCCCAGTGGCCTTGCAAGGAAGTACACTCTCGTCGTCTCTGCTTCTGACGGGGAGTTTGAAACAAGCACAAAAGTTGTCATCAAAGTTCAGGAAAGCCAACAGAGTGGTTTACAGTTCAGTGAAGACAAGTATTTTTCTAAAGTTCAAGAGAATTCGACAGAAATCAGCACAGTAGCTATTGTCACCCCTCTTGGGACTGAGCTCAATGAACATCTGACTTTTCATATTTTGAACCCAACTTACATGTTCAGGATTGGAGAAACAACAGGGGTTATTCGTACCACTGGCAGGATGTTTGATCGGGAAGCTCAGAGCTTTTATACTTTGGTTGTAGAAGTGAGGAATGAAGGAAGAGAAATTTCAAAGTATGCTCATGTTTTGGTGGAAATATCAGTAGTAGATATCAATGATAATGCACCATTTTTCATTGGATTGCCTTATTTTGTCGTGGTTCCTGTTGATTCTCCTGTAGATCATTCTGTATTTAAAGTAAGAAGACATTATTTAAATTGTTTGCTTTAAAGAATATGTTTCATTAATTATATATTATGTTTAATTATTTGCTTTTCATATTTAGTATTATTTTTTATATATGGAGAGATAGAAAAAATTTATAAAATTATAGATAAGAGATGGTAAAGCATTTTTTTTTCAGAAGTACAGTCAAATATATTATCACAATTTTAGAATCACTGATTTAAAAAGTTTTATTCTCATTTTTGTTAATGGATAGTTACATTGGTGATGGATTTTATCTTTAAAAAGGAAGAATCTTTAAAAATTGTTCATTGCAAATTATTTTTAAAAAATGCATTTAATGAATACAGATAATATCTTATGTTGCTTATGAATGAAATATATTTAATTCTGAAATTGATAAATATCAGGAAACGGAAATATATATCATATCTTGTCATTTTTGAATAACAATTCATTCCAGTTGCCTGCATATTCATATTCGGTATGAATGTGATAATTTCAATCAAAATTATTAAACTTTTATAAATCATAGCTCATACGAGTGCCAATTATACTTTTCAGATGAGTTGAGAGCTGAATATATGTTTTGTAAACTTTACAAGATCTTTTGATTAAATATTAATTATATATTTAGAATTGAGCTATGCAATCATGGTTGTTTTTCTAGGCTGTAATGTATGCAATTACCAATCATTTGTTACACTAATATATATATTTATGTTTTAGGTTAAAGCTATGGACTATGATTCAGGGCCAAATGGAGACGTTGTTTTTGAAATCATTGATGGTGATAAACGGACATTTCGTATTGATCGCAAATCTGGAGAAATTTTTTTAAAGCAGACTTTGACTTCTAATAAATATGAGCTTGTTATTGAGGCTAGAGACAGAGGTATTATTTTTATCAGTTTTTAAGCAATGGAAAATAGCTGTAAATATTGTATGTTTGAGTCTATTTTATTTATTTATTTATGAATGAGTATAAAAAATTTTCTTAGCTGAAAATTTAAAAATATTTTCAGTCAAGTAAGTTGAGAAAAAATTATTTTAAATACTTTAAAACAATCAATAATAGTAATCTTAATTGATCTTATAATCTTAAATGACCTTTTGACAAAATATTTTGGAGTAAGTTTAGATATCTCTTTCAAAACTTTTTTGTATTAATTTTATAATAAAGTGAACTAAAAAATGAAGTAAGTAATTATATATGATCTAAATTATTTTTTATGCAGAAAATAAAATTCTAAATTTTATTTAAAATGCTTTATAATAATTCACTAGTAATGTTTTGTATAAATTTTATGCATTTTTCATAGAAAAAGAATATGCATATTTCGTATCCCTTTTATTTAAAAAATAAAATTTTTTTAATTAATATTTTCTTAATTTTTTTATATCATTTAATTTTATTTACCATCAGTTATTTGGCATTTCAGTATATTTTATATTTGAAACAAATTCTGTGCCATTCTAAATCAAGTTTTCAATTTTTAAATATTATGTTTCTTTTTTATGTCTCACAAATATGATTTCATTTGTATATTTTAATCTTTACATCATTTACATCATTTTTAATTTTATTGTCATGTTTTTAGGAAATCCTGCTCTGAGCTCTCATACCATTTTACCTATTCAAGTGATAAGCCATGATATGCCTGTTTTTGCTCAACAGTTATATCAAGTTACTGTATTAGAAAACATTCCTACAGGTTCGCCTTTACTCACTGTTACAGCCACAAGTCCCAGTGGAAGACAATTAATATATAGTTTAGTTGCAGGAAACAGAAAAGAAGATCTACGTTTGGACTTCAATACAGGTTAGATATAGAATAAAACTACAACTAGGCTTTGAGAATCTTTATTATATATTTAAAATATTTGGTTTTAAAAAATCCAACTTATGTTTGTATGTTCAGCTAATTTAATTACAAATGTTTTATCTTTATTTTTTATGCAATTTTTATGTTGTTATTGCTGCCCCATTATTTTTGTTTCTGTTCCTTGCTTTTTCTGCATTTATAATAAAAGTATTATCTGGTGGATAAACTTACATATCAATTTTTAAGCAATTTTTAATCAATTTTTAAGCAAAAGTAGTTTGTTAGATTTTAATTATCATGCAATAATCAGATATGGGCTTAACTGTATTGCATTCGGTATTGTTTAATAGATGGAACTTTATAGGAATATTTTTAGAAATTTTTTTTCTCTGATTTGAATACAATATTTTTAATAAAAGAAGATTCCTTTGGAGGTTAGAATCTTAAATAAAATTTTTTCCTTGTTTCATTTAAAGGACACTATATAATACCTTTCATTGTTTTTAAATTGTTATATAATAAATGCCTTTCATTATTTTTATCCAGTTTTATTAAAATTTATATTTAACATAGGATAAAAACTCTTTTTTGCATAGAATAATTAGGTTAAACTCACTATAATTATTCTTAAATAAACTGTTTCATTCATTACGCTTTCATTCTTTATTTTTTTTTTCTAAGCATTATTTTTACTAACTTTTGTTATCAATAAAATGGTGGTTGGTTTTATTGTGCGAAAGTTCGTTTTTGCAAATACTGATTATATTTAGCTAACTTTTAATTTTTAATTATTTGGTGGTTGGTTTCATTGTAATTTTCAGTTGCTAATTATTTTTATTAATATTGATTTTCTTTTCTTTGCTGTTATATTGATTTCTTTTTTCATTGCTTATATTAATTTTTGCTTCTTATTTTCAAATAATATGTTCTTCCTCCTGTGTTTTGAACATTTAGAGCAGCACCAAAACATTGAGTCATGTAAGTATCTTGATTACAATAAAAAAAAGTTTGATTGTATTGAAATTATATAAAATTGAACCTTTCAAACTCAACTTTCTGTAAAATTTGCGATTAAAAAAATTTCATACTTATGTCAATTTTTATCTAATTTGTCACATTTTGAGTTATTTTATTCTAATATACTATACTTGGAGTTAGATTGTTAGTATGTGTGTGTGTGTGTGTTGAGAGAGAGAGAAATAATTTTAAATTGTTATGTTAGTGAATAATCGGAGTGAAAATTATGTTGCTTAAGAAGGTTGTGAAATTTGTAGTTTTATAAAAGTAGAAAAGGATTGAGAACAATAGAATGTTAAAGTGTTAATTGCCTTTATGTGCTAATTACCTAATTGTTTTATTAGAATGATCAAGTATAAAGCACCAAAAAGGTTCCTGGTTTTTAGTTAATTTAATTATGGAATCCAATGCCTAAAGATAGCTATATATTTGAGCAAAGGGCTGAATGTTTTTAATTTAGAAGTTTTTTTCAATAAAAGATATTTTATGTACAACTTACTATTTATTACTGATCTACTAGTTATGAGCAAAACATCTGATAATATAGAAATTATCAGATAATTTGATGATTAGAAAATTTAATTTGTTAACCAGATATTTTCAGTTATAAAAATTAAGAAATATAATGAATATGATTTCAATTCCCAGAAATAGAAATTTCCACCATTTACCTTATATTCATTATTTATCGTAACCCATCACACTCAAATGCAAAGAGCCATCCCCCCCCCTCAAAAAAAATAGTTGATGCCTTTTCTATCTACATTCTACTAGATTGCTTATGTTTAGATTTTATTTGTTCTTTGATTTATTTGTATGAATAATTCATTTTGCATTTCATGTGTAGTATTGTATTTGATATAATTATATTTTATGCTATTTTTATCACATAAATATAATTAACATAATTTTATTTCTTTATGTCTGCCCATTTATTTAAATCAATTTAATAAAACTATTATTTTTTTTATATCGGTAACAAATATGCAACTTTTTTCTTCATTTTTTGAAAAGATTATTTTGTCTGGATAATGGTGTACCAAGCTAATTATGGTATTCTGTATTTTTCCTCATTATATTTATCTATGTTACATGATTTCTCTTAATTTCAAAGCAGTTTCTAGCGTTATTTTGTATATAATTGCAAGAACTTTGAAACACTATAAGCTGAAGGTTACAGTAGATTTTAAAAAACATATAAATTATGCATTTTGTGCTTTATTCTAGGAAAATGTCACCAAGCATTACTACTATTTTTTCTTTTTGTTTGATTTCTTCCCTAACAAACATTTTACATTATTAATGCATCCTGTGGATAAATTAAGGTGACATTCTATAACTGACAGTTCAACACCCTAATTTGCCACTAGATTTTTACATTTTACAACTAGTGAAAATGAATCTATTTTTATAATTGGCAGCAGATTTTTAAAATTTTCATAGTGACTGAGAATTACAAACAAGCTTTAAAAATAGCTTTTGTTTAATATAAAAGAATATTTTATAATTGCCATTTGATGGTTGAGAATAGATGCTGTGTCATCTTTGTAATGAATCTTTATTTTGCCCTTAAATTGACATGGAAAATTGTTAATGAATTACATACATCAATTATTCATTGTGTCTCATTGTCTTTGTATATCATTTTAGAATTTGATTACTGACTATCTCAGAGAAATGTAATTTTTTTTTCTTATAAGAATATACTTGACTGTTTTAAGAGAGGGATATTCTGAGAATTTATGATCTTCTGAAGTAAATCCAAATTCAATTTCTTCTCATTAATAAATATTTATTTGTCAAACAATGGCAGTTAAAAATATTAAATCCTTCAAAGATACAAAAACCAATAATTGTCTACTGAGATGTTTTGTGTTTAAATTGTTCAATGTTCTTGAGTTTGCATTTATTATCTTATTTTTTTATACTATATAGGGTTGGGGGTTGGCAGGGAGGGGAGGATAAATCAATATATTTTCTTATTGAGATTTTGTCAAAATTATTGCTCTGTTGCAAAAAATGGGGCTATAGAAGAATATGCCCTTACTCTATTTTACTCTCTGCTCCTTTTATCTTTATATAAATTACTGTATTTTCAACATATTCTGAATATTTTTTTCAAACACTCTAGGTGTATTTTATGCTGTTGAAGACCTTGATTTTGAAACTACTCCCAAGTACCTTCTGACACTGAGAGCCACTGATGCTGTCAGTGGAGTTTTCTCTGATGTTCAAGTGATCATTGATGTTGAAGATGTCAATGACAATCCACCTATGTTCAATATGCCTGCTTATAACACTACCATTTCTGAAGCTATGCCTGTTGGTGCCTCTGTTCTTCAAGTAAGAGCTACTGATCGAGATACCAAAGCGACACAACATATTCAGTACCACATTGTAGGCAATGCAACATCTTATTTCCAGATTGATGCTTCAGATGGTACAGTTTATATTAAACAGCCATTGGATCATGAAATCAAACGAGAACACTATTTCACAGTAATGGCTACAGATGGTGGTCATCCACTCTTAAGCTCAACTGCTCATGTATGGATTGGAGTAGCAGATATGAATGATAATCCACCTGAATTTGATCAAAGGCATTATAAATGCATTGTCAATCAAGAAGTGCAGAGAGGTCAATTTATTGCCATGGTTCTAGCATCTGATCCAGATGAGACTGATCAATCAAAACTGATGTATAGTATTATTGATGGAAATGAATTGCAGTCTTTTTCAATAAACAGGCATACAGGTAAGTGTTTGTTTCATTTCTGTAGGTTCTTACATTAAAAATAATTTGAATTTTAAAGATTTTGTTTTGTACTAAACAGAACCAGAAGAGTTGTTAGATTAGAATTAAAGTAATAAAATGTACTTTCTTTTGTTGAAGGTATTATTACAATGTCCAACCTGCATCAATTCAATTTTGAGAAAAGCTACATTCTAAATGTCTCTGTCACTGATGGCGTTCATTCAGCATATGCAAGTGTGTATGTCAACATCCAGGGGGCTAATAATCATTCTCCTCATTTCTCACATAATGTCTATCCAGTAGCTTTGCCAGAAAATGCACCTGCAGGGAAACTAATCACTACCATTTTAGCTGCAGATGAAGATATTGGAAATTATGGTCAATTTACCTATACAATTGAAACCAAAGAACACAGAAAATTATTTAAAATTAACTCTGAAACAGGTGAGTAGCCATTTAGTTGAACATTCTTGATTTTTTTGAAAATTTTAAATATAAATAACTTTCTAGTAATAAATCTTAATCTATTGAATGACAGACCTCTTAATATCATAATTTTGTAGTATTTTTTAAGAGCTGCATTGTGATTTTTGAACTCATATTTTTGAATTTAGAAAGATTTCAGTTAAATTTTAATCTAATAATGGTGTCAATTCTACCACTATCAATACTGTTTGAATAATGCAGATGGTAAGCACTCATCTTTACACTATTGCCAAATCAGCGATACATATTATTGTTTTTGGCAACCAGCATTTATTTGAAGAAATAAGTATGAGAATATATTTAGGATTTGTATATGCTTGAATGGTATTTTTTTGGAAAGTATAGCTGAGCTCGCATCTCTTTTAGGCATGTGATTTTTATCTGACAGCAGCTCATTTGTAGGTAGTTAAAAATTGCAAAAATTATATACTGAAAGATAAGAGAAATATCAAAAGCATATGAAACTCAGCAGTTGAAGTAAGAATAGTTTTTTATATTTAAGTGGTTATTAAAAAAATTAATTCTAATTATGCAATTAATCAAGTTTGTGACATATCTATTGATCTTTTCATGATTAACTAAAAGGAAAAATCTAATTTTAGCAGTGTGTGTGTGTGCACTTTCTTTGCAATTTAAATATACATTTAAAAAGCTACTAAATTTATTTTTATATATTGATATTATACAGAAAAACAATTTTTTTAATTGTACATCAAGCATTACATTTTATGTCATTTAAAATAGAACATAAAATATTTTATGTTAGTCTTAATTACTGTATTAATTTTTTTCAGGTGAAGTATTCACAAAAGTTCCTATTGATCGTGAAGAAAATCAATTATATCAGATGGTAGTTTCTGCAGTTGATGCTGGTGGGCGATGTGGATATGCAACAGTTCGAGTTACGATAACAGATGAAAATGACAATATGCCTCAGTTTTCTGTTGCAGAATATACTGTTACAATTCCTGTAAATATGACTGTGGGAACTACTATTCTTAAGGTAAGCTTTTTTCTTATAATTATTCATTTTGTTTTTTCATTAGAGTTGCTATAATGGTGTGTTTTGTTTGGGAAAAATTTGATTTAATTTACAAAGAATTTTTTTAATTATTATTAAAAACCTAATTCTAAAACTAAAAATAAACTAAAACTATTTTAATATTTATTATTATTAAATTATTATAATTATTATTATTACTCTAATTTTTTAATTGTTTATTAAGTATAATTTGCCTATCTATTTTCTAATTAAATTTATTATTTTAGATACATGCTACAGATGCAGATGAAACTATTTCAGCAACAATTGATTATTCTTTATATAAGTCGAATAACAGTGTTATATCTGAATTATTTGGTGTAACCCATGATACAGGAGAAGTCTACATAAGAAAAGCAGCTACTGGACATGGTAAAATTCCTTACAATTTGCTGATAAATAATATTTCTTTGCAATTCATTTTTATTAAATACAGTTTTTTTTTAATTAACAGAAGCAAATAATTTGAAATATATATATATATATATATATATATATATATATATATATATATATATGTGTTTAAAGTGGTGCTATTTTTTTTATGATTTAGTTATTAATGAATTGAATCTTTGGTAAAACAGAAAATGTATTATTTACCATCAGTGTACAGTAGGAATCATAGATTACCTGAACTTGATGGTTCTTAAACTTCAGAAATTACTTCCTATTAGGAGAAAGTAGCATTGTAATTCTAGTACTTAACAAATATGGAAAACTATTTTTATCAGTACATTAAAATATTCATTTGTTTTCTATAATTACTGTTTTTTGTTAAATAGATAAACCACTTTTTTTTAAATCTTATTATTGTATGTTTATACTGGTTGGTCAGTTTATTACTGTGTAATTCATTGGAATACCATTCATTCTATGACTATATATTTTATTTCCTAGTTTAAGAACACTTTGTTACAAATGTTGGCATTCAGTTCAGTTCAGTTCAATTCTTATTGTGTTTTTTGATAAGATGTACTTTTTTTTATGAGTTTCAAATTTCATCAACCTGATAAATTTCAATATGATAAAATTAATTATTGCTGCTTAGTCTCAATTGTGAGATAATTAGTTTTATAAAAGTTAAACTGATTTTTTATTTTAAAACTTATTAACTATTTAAGCAATAAAGTGCATTTACTGCTTAAATAGAAATCTCTTTGGAAAATGGAACAAGCTTTAAAAAAATGTTTAGTAGTCAAATATTGTAATCCTATGGAAATCTATATTAAAATATAAGAAAAGTAATGAATTTTTGCACTTTTTCCAGAGAATTATGGATATCAATTCTTCATACTGGCCAAAGATCATGGTACACCTTCCTTAGAAACAGTTGTTCCTGTCAATGCTATATTCATTGATCCCAAAGAAGATTATCCTAAATTTGAACATTTTGAATATGTGTTTTTCATCTCGGAAAGCTCACCAATCGGAACCATCATATCATATGTTAATGCTTCTTGCTCAAGACCTGTTACCTATTCATTTACCCCTGCCCCAAAAGGATCCAAAGCAGAGCTATTTCTTTCTAAATTCAGTATTGATAAACATGGTAGCCTTATGTTACTCTCTGAAGTCGACAGAGAGGTGCAGTCTGTTTACAACTTGAATGTCAGAGCATCTACTACAGATCTTCCTACTCGAGTGTCATGTGTTGATGTCACTATCATTGTGGTTGATGCTAATGATAATGATCCTCAGTTTGATTCAGATATCTACAGTGTATCTGTTGCTGAAAATATAGAACCAGGTGCTACAATTCTAAAAGTAGTTGCCACAGATGCTGATACGAGTAATAATGGACTCTTATCATATCATTTTGGGGCAGATGCAGATAATGTAGTGAATATTTTTCAACTGGATTCCATATCAGGATGGATTTCAACCATGATTTCACTAGATAGAGAAGATGTAGCATTTTATAATTTTTCTGTAGTTGCATTTGATCTTGGGGATCCTCGTCGTATGGCCACTACTTGGATTAACATCAGGCTTCGTGATTATAATGACAACCCTCCAGTTTTTCAATCACAGCATTATAATGGAGATGCTTATGAAAATGCTGCTGTTGGAACAGTGGTTGTT
This sequence comes from Argiope aurantia, assembly GCA_026543865.1. Classification (NCBI taxonomy): domain Eukaryota; kingdom Metazoa; phylum Arthropoda; class Arachnida; order Araneae; family Araneidae; genus Argiope; species Argiope aurantia. The sequence continues at coordinate 1,120,147 of JAPMOR010000331.1, forward strand.
ACACTTATGATTGAGGATAAAGATGAAGAAAAAAGCCATATAGATTATTACATCATAGATGGGGATTTACAAGGTCAATTTCAGGTTGTATCCGATGGGAAACTGACCATTAAGAAACCTTTAGATAGAGAAGTCATATCCAGTTACCAACTGACAGTTCTTGCAACAGATGGAAAATTCACTTCAAAGACTTGGGTATCTATTGCTGTATCTGATATTAATGATAATCCTCCAATGTGCTTAAAAGTAAGTGAAAAGGTGCTTCATATTTATTCACTTGTGTTACTATGATAGTAAATTTGATTGAAATAAGAAATTTATCAATTTTTAACATATTATATTTGAAATTTCAGATTCCTGTTATGTAAATTCTGATATCTATGATCTTATTTTTTTATATGACAGAAATCTTCAATTTCAAATTTAAATGAAAAAATATTTTAATTATTTATGCATTATGGTTTATTTAATCTTACACACAGTACTTGAATCATTTTTATTTTTGCAATACCTCTTCAAGTACTTAAATGACAAGAAAATTGTTATTCTGCCTTTTTTTTTTTTTTTTTTTTTTTTTTTTGCTTTGATTTTATTGTTAAAGTTCAAAGATAAAGGCAATTGAAGAAGTTAATACTGATAGTTAAGAAGAAGTAAATAATGATAGAAATTTTAGAATTAGTTTGTGTGTATACACATAAAACCTTTCACCAGCATATTTTTATTTTTGTAATTAAATAATTTCAAAGTTTAATCGTCTTCTTCTATGTAATATATATATATATATATATATAACATAGAAGAGACTACATAGATGCATATTGAGACTTGGTGATTTTTTTACAAATACATTCTTGTTTTTCTTTTTAATTATTGAGAATTCATAAAAAATTATTTTTAGGGATATTTATACATAAAAGGTAACATATTAGTTTTAAAATTCTCTCCCATTTAATTTTAATCCACTGAAGTTTTGATTGGATATGTTTTGCTTTGTATTAATAATGCAAAATTTTAATATAATAATAAAAAATAAATTTTTGATAATGCATTAGAATTTATTAGATTATAAAATATTTTTCATGTATTGACTTGAATACTATACATTTGCCTTTGAAAAGAAAAAAAAAATTATAACTTTATGTTTATACGTTATATTTTTAATAAGTTGATTTTTTTCAGACAAAGTACACTGAAATGGTATCTGAAAATATTCCCTTGGACACTTATATTCTTACAGTCGAAGCAACTGACATTGACAGTTATGACAATTCTCGATTATATTTTTATTTATCTGGAGATGATCATACAGACTTTTCTATTGATCCTATAACAGGTAATGTGATAGGTAATATGATCCTATAACAGATAAATGATAAATTATGGAATGCTTACTTATTAAAAGTTTAAGAATTTCAACCTTTGTTTTCTGTATTTTGCATTAGTAAAAAAGTTATCATTGTTAGCAAATCTGAACAGAAGAGATAGAAATCTTTTAGCTCAGTGTTTAATTTTTAAAAAAAAATCCAAATGTATATTTAAAATAAATTTAAAAAAATCTTTCTTTTGTGCTTATGTGTTTTTAATTTCCTGTATTTTGTGCAAACCAACTTTATATTTTTGTTGTTATTTTCGTCATAATGCCAGTCTCTAATTTTTGTTATGATTTGAAAAGGTCAACTGAAAACTGCTCGATTGATAGACCGAGAAAAAAGGTCCCGTTATGTGTTAGAAGCTCATGTCCAAGATAAAGGAAAGCCTGAATGGGAATGCACCAGTACAGTAGAAGTGCTTTTAAGTGATGTTAATGACAATGCTCCAGAATTTGCAAAGGAATTGTATTCTGTTAATATACCTGAAGATGCTGAAGTTGGGACTTTGATCACAAAAGTGCATGCAAGTGACAGAGATATTGGTAAGAAAAATGTTCAATCTGCTATTAAAAAGGTTCTTCAAATTTTAATATTTAATATTTGTTGCATATAAGTTGGCAATTATTAATCACTTATTTACTTTCTGTTCAAATTTACCTTTGAATTCCTTTTTTTTTTTTTTTTTTTTTTACTGTTTAATATTTTACCTGTGCATCAGCTTTGTAATATTAAAAATATATATATATTGAAAATGGAGCATTAAGCTGCAGCACTTTATTAATTTCATAACTTATGATACATGTTTTAGTCTCAAAATAAGACTTTGCATTAGCTCATGTAGACCAAGAATTTCAAAATAAGCTTATTAGTTTTATATAAATTAAAAAAATGGATCAAGTCAAAGTAAAATATTTATGCCTTTTATTATAGTAAGATAACCTTTTAGAATATTTTATTTGTCTAAAATTAAAAATTAAAAAACTATGTGATTATTTATATTTGCTTTTTAAGACAATCAAACCATGAATAGATTCAAGTAATTCTTGGAACCTTTGATAACTTTACTACTTTTTATTTGTTTTGTTTAATCTTTCAGGAAGTAATCGAATGGTCAGTTATTATTTAATTGAATCGGCTCATAGCCACTTCAGCATGGATGAGACCACTGGCATTGTTAGTTTGAATAAACCGGTTGACCGAGAGGAAATCCCTATGTACAATTTGACAATCCAAGCTAGTGATCATGGTATTCCAAGGTTGTCCACATTGTGTACTCTACTTGTATTACTCCAAGATGTGAATGATAACCCTCCAGAATTCACTTCTAAGTTCTATCATGCCTCTGTTCCTGAAACTGCTGCTGTTGGCACGGAAATATTGAAACTGACAGCAACCAGTCGAGACAGTGGTGTGAATGCAGAAATAGCATATAGCATCATACAGTCAGCAAAATCTAAAGTCTTTTCCATTCATCCAAAATTTGGTAAGTACTATTTTTAAATACAAAAAGCAGCTAATATACAGCTCATTTTTGTGGTTTGATGCTATTTAAAATATTTGTTGTTGTTTTTCAATAAGATTTTAATTGTGGATTTTTTAGATAGCAATTTTTTCACACATGCAAACATTATTATAATGTAGAAGAGATGAAAGAAAGAAGGTCCCACAGCCATTTTCTGTCCAGTATCATAAGCATATAGCTACATCTTCAAGGGCTTGTGGGTTAAAGAGAGAAATTGGAATGAGGGAAATTGATAATGTAATCATGTTGATATTTAACCACACAAAGATATTCTAGAAAACTAGTTTTTTACTTCATCCCAACAATATTAAAATATAGTTATTTTTCAAGAATTAAAAATTATTTGAATAGAGATCATTTATTTTAATATTTCCATCCTTTTGATATTTGTAACATTTTAAAGCCATTTGTTTACTTTTATGTCATGCAAATTCAATTACTTCAGAATAATTATTATTACAATTAAAATACATGCTGTAGATATTATTTGTATATGGTTTATGGTTTTGTTGAATATAATTAGTTTATTTCATGAATATAAAGAATCCATAAAGATTACTAAAATACTTTGTAATTTCTGACATCTCATTCATTTCATTCTATTTAAATCTGAAGATTATTTTTTATTTTATTAAATGCATAAAATAATATAATTCTCTGTTACTTTAAAATTGAGAAAATATATTAATGTGATTATTAACATTAATATTTGAGAATGAAGTACGTTTATGAGTATACTTTTCATGAAATATATATATATATTGACATGTTCCCCAATTATCCAATGATTTGCAGTGCATTTTTATACTAATATTTCATTTCTGTATACATTTTATATACTTTTGATGCTTTTAAAATTTTTAAAGGATGCACCATGATAATTATTTTCTCTTTTAATTGAATAGGAGTTCTAACAATTTCATCCCCTCTGGATTATGAAACTGCTCACGGTTATTACATATTGGTGAAAGCTCTTGATGGTGGTACTCCTCCCCTAAGTACAGAAGTTGGAGTGAATATAACTGTGACAGATGCTAATGACAATCCACCTGTCTTTACCCAACAGTCTTATAATTCTATCATAAGAGAAGATGCATTGGTTGGGGATAAAATTATACAGGTTTGTAATTTTAAAATTTACTACAAACATTGTAGGAATGGTACTTAACAATTAATGATGAAAATGCCAAATGTAGCACCAAAACCAAATTGGCACTGCAATCCTATGAATGTGCTTCCAACTTAAGAGAAGAAAACAAGCACCGGTTTATATAAAAGATCTCAAAATTATTGATGTTAAATATGAAAAAAATAAAGATGTCAAAATTATTACCAATCTTTCACCATTAATTAATACCATAAAGGTATAAAATATAGTGATAGAATAGAAAAATATGCTTGTGTTTATATAAATGTTTTTTATAACATTATGAATTGTATTTGTCATTTTAAAAAAAGATACTTTAGATTTTAATAACCTTAGTTATTGAAACATTTCTTATAAATTTACAATGATAAAGGCCCCTTGAATGCATTCTTGAAGCATAAATTATATATTATCCTTCTATACTAAAGCATAATTCTATTTTATTGCATATAAAAAAATATATGTTTGATTTTAAGTCTTAAGTTTATATTTTCTCAGGGATTTTATTAATGTTTAGTTATTCAATTTTTAATCTTGTAACATGCATTTAACATACTATAGATTGATGCACCATTATACCGCATATAAATTTTACCTTTTAATTAAAAATATTCTCTTCATTTTACAGGTTATAGCTAGTGACATAGACAGTCCTCCAAATGCAAGAATCAAGTATTCTATATGTGGAGGAGATCGCTTTGGACAGTTCTTGATTGATAAATCAATGGGCTATGTATCCTTGGCTTCAGACCTGGATAGAGAGAAAGTAAGTATCTTAATAATCTAATCCTTTCTACTAATAAAAGAATATGTGCATTAACTTTCTGTTAGCCTGATCATTTGATCCACAACTATTAAATCTGGCACATATATTTTACCTTAGGGGTTGATATGTGCACCTCAGAACAATTTTTTGGAAATTTTAATTAAAAATTAAATTAAAAAATAAGCTGAATTTTTAATTTTTTTTTCTGCAATAACTTCCAAAAGATTATTGCACAAAAATTAAATTTACAATGATCCAAAATTTAAAAAATCGTCTTTTTAATAATGCTAATTTTATGGTTGTACAAATTTTTCTTCAATTTTTATAATTTTTAAATAATATATATATTGCCTAATTTACAACAATGGATTACATTGTTGTCTGAAAATTAAAGCAGTTTTCATTATTTCATCAAATATTGAAGCATGCAATTTTCCTCCATGGTTTCAAACTAGAGAAGAAGGGTACTGTTTAATATTTGTGTTGTTTGCAAGCCGAATAAAAAAAGGGAAATTACAGCATCGTGAAATTTAGAAGATAGATGAAACATTCATTTATATTTTTAATAGTGCTAGGATATCATGAGACTGCTATCCATTAAGATATATTTATTGTTTACTTGAATTTATGTAAGGCAATTAAAAAAACATAAATTTAATGTCTGACAATTTGATGGAATTATGAGCATAAAGTTATATTTAAATTATTTAATTAAAATTGAATATAATTAACATCTCCAGCAAACCAGCTTGTCATAAGTGTATACTAATATTTTACAAAAAAATTATCTTATTCTACTTTGTTTTAAATTATTTTTATAGGTATCAAATTATGTGCTTGAAATCTGTGCCTTAGATAGTGGTATTCCACCCTTGTCTAGCACTACTTATGTGAATATAGAAGTATCTGATGTGAATGATAACCCTCCTTTGTTTTCAGAAGAAAATTACACTGCCATTGTTCAGGTAAGGAAATCTTTTCAATCTTGATGTATGAACATGTTATAAATCAGTTAATGTGCATAATCAGGTAATTCGTTAATGCTTTGAAATGCATTTTGTAACTGCATATTAATGAAACCTTAAAAAACTAATATACCATGCATGGTAAGAATAAATATTTGCATGTTTATTCTAGGGAAAAATTTTAACTGCATGTTTCAGTTTATTCTTATGTTGGAGAAAAATCTATGTGTTGCACTTTTTAACATTAATATTTGTTTAAGATATAAAAATAAAGTTTATTTAAAGTTTCAAATAGCATGGCAAATACATTGAGTTCTTCAATGTTTAATGTACAAAATACATGTTTAATTTGTTTGAATTTTATATTAAGGAATTTCTAAATTTAATGTTTAATTTCAGTTTCAGTTTTAAAATTAAAAATCAGTTTAAATTGTTATTATATATACTTTGTTTCCTTACTGCTCTAATTTTGAAAAAATGATTTTGTTAAGGTTTTTAACAATGTTCTTTTAAAAAAATATGTGAAACTTATATGAATATACATAAAAACTTTATGTATAATTTATTCTTTTTATGTTTTGTATTTTCATAACAATTGTTTTATTTGTCAAATTTTTTTTATAAACTATTAAATTCAATACACATTTTGCACTATATATTGTCCTAATAAACCTTGATTTATGAATATAACCTTTCTCATACCAGCCTATTTTTCCTTACTAACCCTTTAATGTAATCACTGTTTTAATCCAAAAGCATGCTTTTATGCCTGTTTCTCTATCATATTTCTCCTTTCCTATCCCTCCATTAGCTGGACAAATTGGATAAAACTAAGAAACGGGTGAGTGTCTCTGTCATAGCCTTTGTGTTTTCCTTTGTGCCTTCCTCAATTATGCATCTGTTTCTAGATGTTTGTGAGTGTATTGAATGTCAAACACACTACAATACTTTTCTGTAATATTTCTGTTAATTTTCTATAAATAAATAACTTTTTTGTAGAAAATCCAAATGCATCAAACTGTTTGATTACCTGTAGATTATGTGATATTAGAATAGAATTTTGCTATAAAAACTATTTTCATTGTTAAACCTATAGTAGTTTTCTATTTTCATAATGGACATTCAGTTAATCTTAGTTTTTTAAAAAATTATTCATAGCTATTTATGAAGATAGTAAAATATGTAACCAATAGTAAAATAATGAGAGAAAAAATTTAAGTTTTTGAAATTATGCTCATCATTTCATTCTGAAAATATGTAATACGCTTTTTAAAAAAAATATGTACCTTTATGAAATTATATAAAGATTAGGTTTAGAAGTGGGAATAAACAGTCAATGAATTTCAAAATCTCCTTTTTTTTTAATATTTAATTTTAGTTTACTAACTTGTACTTCATCTTCAGTTTACTTACTATCTAGGGAATTTAAATTAATTAATTTTATTTTATCTAAAAAAATTATTTAACAAAATATTTTTTTATCAAAGCTATTGTATTTATCAAATGATTGCTGCTGTTCTTAGTAATTTCTTTTTCCTGAAATGAGATTTTTTAAAAAGTTTTTCCACGTTTTATTTAAAAAATTTACGTTGTGCAAAAATTATTCATTGAATTAATGAAGTAATGCATTACAAAAGCATGTAATGAATATTTCAAAAATATTTATTATCTTATTGCTTGCTCAATTTCTAATTCATTTTTGGTTTAATGTCTTATTTATTTATTTATTTGTGTTCAATATAAAAATTATCATTTCATATGAATTATTCCATTTGTTATTTGAATGTTATTTTACAGAATGAAAATAGCAAATATTTTTCAAGTTTTGCCACAGAATTATTATTACTTAGCTTCATTTTCTTCCTTATTTATTGTTATCAAATAATTATTCATCATATATATATCTTATATTCAAATAGGAAGGAAAACCTCTTGGTTTCACTGTATTGAAATTTACTGTGACCGACCAAGATGCTCCTCCAAATACTGGCCCTTTCTTGTTTGATATCTTGAATGGAAATGAAGATGGAGCTTTTCGTGTTGTTCAACAGGATGCTACTTTGAGAACAGCTAGCAAATTTGATGTCAAAAACCAGAGTGAATTCACTCTTCAAATACGAGTAACTGATGGTGGAACTCCATCTTTACATAGCACTACATGGGTCAATATTATTGTGATAGAGGAAAGTCGATACCCTCCTGTTGTAACACCTCTGGATGTATCTGTGAGCTCATACATGGATGAATTTCCTGGTGGTGTCATGGGCCGAGTTCATGCCACAGATCAAGATCCTTATGACAAACTAATTTTTGACATAATAAGTCCACATGAGAATTTGTTTACCATAGATCGTGAAGATGGAACCATTGTAGCTCTCCCTGGTTTAGATGTAGGCTCCTATGAATTGAATGTTAGTATAAGTGATGGTAAATTCACAACATACACTACAGTCTCCATTGAAGTGAATATGGTCAGTTCAGAAGCTGTGACAAACAGTGTTGTAATACGTCTTGATGATGTTACTCCTGAAGATTTTCTGTTAACTTACAAAAAGGGATTTTTGAGAGGATTGAGAAATATTCTGAATGTTAGAATGAAAGATGTTGAAATCATCAGCCTGCAACCTACTTTGCAAGAGAAAAAACGAAGGCAGAGAACCACTCAACAGGATTTGGATATTGTATTTGCAGTTCATGCTGGAGCCAATGGCTTTCATCCACCTAACACCGTAAGGGCAAGAGTGAAAGAAAAAATGGATGTTTTGGAAGCTAGCATTGGACTGAAAGTAGTGAAGGTCTGTATAAGTTTAATATTTATTGAAAAAAATAATGAAGGAACTGAAGCTTAATATGTACAAGTAATAGCTTTGGTCTAATAATGTTTCAAAGATGAGGAAATTCACATGTAACCTGCCTACAATTTTAAAATTTGGACAATCCTCTTAAGAAAACGTTAATGAAATGATTTGATTTTTTTTCCTTCTAAAGATATTCTATGTAACAGCCGAATCTATATTTATGCTTTCAAATTTTATGAATTAACTTGCGCCTTTGAACAGTTAAGGGATGCAGTCTCACTTGTAGACAAAAAGTTATTTTATTCACTAAAAAACAGGAAAAAATATCATATGTTGCAAAAATTTTGTGTTTTTATTGAATCTAGAATTTTTATTATATGTGAAAAAATCAAGATTGAATATATAAAATGAATATTCATAAAAAAAAAAATTTATGAATATACTAGCCGCCTTTGGCGACCAGCCGGTTCGCCAGTATTACCGCTCGCTACAATTTTCAATTAAATATTTTAAGTAACTGGTCTCTTAAAGGATTCTCAAACAAAATATTTTTATTCTTCAAATTTTGATAATCATACCAAACTTATACTGTTTAGATCGTTTCGTTCAATTTACTATCTATATTTTGCTAATTTGTTGTCATTTCCGGCAAAACTTCAACTTTAATTTAAAATGTAAATGATGAAATTACAATTAATATTAAGATATATTTTTTTTAAAAACCAAGCGTTTTATGTTATTTATCATCTTTATTGTTATTTATTAATTATTAATATTATTGAATGTGAGTATTCCAAACAGAATCGCTAGGTATTTAAGTCTTATGTTAACTACAAAATATTTTTCATCATTTATGTAATATCTCAAACAATAATTCAACAAAAATTTCTGAGATTCAGCATAAAATTCAGTTTTTAGTTTTGCTTTCAAAAGGATTGAAATGAAATCAATAATAATATTTTGTTACTGCTTATAAATATATTTCAAAAATTATGAAGTCTAAATTTAATGCAGTGAGGTATCATATTCTAAGAAATATTCTGGACACACCAAATTTTAAATAAATGAATGAATGTTTCTATTTTCCACGATCAACTAAGACTTATTTATGAAGTTCTAAATGTTAAAAATTTAGAAAAACTCAACATTTTCATAACCTTAGGCCAATTAATCTTGAGAAACCTGCGCGCTGATTGGCGTATTTTCTTTGAAGCGATCAATAGAAAATCTAAAATTATCCTTTTTTTTTTTTACTGAATAGTGATATTCAAATTTTCATAAATCAGTCAGTTTAAGTGACTGGAAATTAACTCTTAAAAGTCAGTGATTTAGTTGATTGGAAATTAACTCTATGACCACCATAAAATCTGTGCTTTCTCTTGCGGTGTATGCATTCTCCTTAATATCCGCTCGAATGAAACATCACATACAAAAGTACTACATAGAACAAACGCATCAAAAGTAAATATAACATTTCAATAGTTGCCAAAAACAAAAGAGAGAAAAATGCAATGAATAAGCAAACGATATTTAGAAAAGTAGAGATATTTAGACTGAAAAATGAAATTATCTGAAATTAACCACACGCGCAGACGATATTTACAAAAGTAAAAATATTCAAACCTGAAAAGGAAAATATATGAGTTATTCCATCAATAAATGCCATAAATTTGTTTATATCTTCATTATTTTATGAGTCATTAAACATCAAAATGGGTCCGGGACTAAATAAACACCCTGTATAGAGAGTGTAAAAGATCATAAAATAATTTTTCTTGAATTTATTTTTTAGAAAAAATAATATTTCATATTTGTTTCATTTCCTACAAACACGTGCCGAAAATTATATTTTTGCAGATTTCATTTCCAGAAAGATTTAATTTATTTTTAATTGGAGCTTTAATCAATGTGATGGCAACACTTTGAAAAAAAGACAATTTTTTCCCAAGAATTCGAAACGTGCTTAATCTTAAATTTTATTTTTTACGAAAAAATTATTGAAAAACATAGTTAAAATATTTATTTAAAAATTCATTAAAAATAGAAATTTAATTTTGAGATTAAAACATTAGTATCATTTAAAAGATAAATTTTTGATCTTTAACTTCATGTAAATATCTTTTTTATGCAGTAATATTTTCGGAAGTTATAGCAGAAACACGTCAAAATTTCGCTTAATTTTTAAATAAATAAAATTCTAGTTAAAAATTCGAAAAAATAACCCCCAAGTGCACATTCCCGGCCTCCAAGGTATACACGTGCCGAATTTGGTAGCTGTAGGTTGAATGGTCTGGCCTGTAGAGCGCCAACATACACACAAACACACACATTGAGCTTTATTATAAGTATAGATAAATAATCTCAGATAAAATCTTAAAAAATATGTAAAATAATTGACATTTGCTAAATTTAGCATTGGATATACTATTATTAACTTTTAGTTCAAGCTTCATTAAAAGAGCTGCATTTATTCAATATTTAGGTATTGAGACTAAGAACCTTTTAATGTTTGTTTCTTTATTTTTGAAACTTTTTTAATTTAAAGGGAGGAGGCTCTATCTTGCTTTTTATATTATGAAAAAAATGTCAAAAGGAATCTTTACTCTGTTTCTGTACGCATATAAATTTAAAGATTATTATCATAGAATACATCAATGTGTTTTTATCTTTTGTATATATTTAGGTTACAAAAAATCTTAACAAAAGTTATTTTTATAGATAATGGAAGATCGTTGTACCAAGGACCGCTGTGTAAATGGGGAATGTGTAGATCTTATCATACTAGATAAAGCTTTTGCCATTAGTATAACTACTGATGCCATGAGTTATGTTTGTCCTCAACATTATCGTAAATTGGAATGTGCTTGTGAGCCAGGGTTTGGAGGTAAAATATCTTTTAATGCTGAAATCTGTAAATTGAATTATCAGTATTATTACTGATAATGTCATCTTTTAATTCTAATGTCTGAGAATTTATTTATTTTCTTTAATATTTTAAACAGGGCCCCAATGTGAATTGGCTGTTAATGAATGTTCTCGGCGTCCCTGCCCCTCTTATCGTATTTGCCATCCAGAAGTGACAGTACTTGGGTACATTTGCAAATGTCCAGAAGGAAAAACTGGTTCTCTCTGCGATAGAGATAAAGGAGCTGTTTGCAAAGGATCTGACTGCTATGATGGTAAGGAATATGAATATTTAAATTTCATTTTATTTTATTACTTTCAGTAATAGTTGTTCAAACAATTAAACAATGCTGTGTAACAAAACATATTTTCTTTATTTTGTCTATTAATAACAGAGAAAAAAATCTAAATTTCTGCAAAAAATAAATATTTTAATTATTTTAATGTTTAAAAAATAATTTTTTATTTTAGGAAAGTTTGTCACTTGAGATTTTTAGTATTATCTTAATTATACTTATTTAATGAAAGCCATATACTTTTGCATTCTTTTAAAATTGTAGTACCTTTTATCTAATATCAAACATATCAGTTTATTATTTTAAATTTAATTTTCTACTTTAATACTACTTTACTACTACTTTTTTCTACTTTTCATTTCTTACTTGAAAGGGAATCATTGATTTGCGTTATGTATATATCAAATTTTATTATTTTGAATTCTAAATTTTTAACCTCATTCCATTAAATACAACTAATTCAAATTTCATTGCACTAAAGATAGAAAATAAATTTTGTATTCATTTCACTCATAATTTATTTTGAAAAAGAAAGGAAAGAAAGAATATAATTTATACCATTTTTTACTAATATTATGTTAAATATTTAGTTTTTTTAATCAAAACTTTCTATAAATTTTGTATTACAATTAAAGGCTTAAGATTTTATTAAAGATCTAAAGAATAAACTTATTACTTAGTTTTTATTCATTGCATTTGTAAAATGCTTTTTTTTTTTTTTTTTTTTCCCCACAGAAAAAACTCCAGTGTCCTTTCAAGGGAAAAGTTACATGTCCTATGTTCTTAACAAACCTGTTGATCATCATATGAGCTTAGTAATGCATTTTAGAACAAAACAGGCCACTGGAAATTTGTTGTATGCTGCTGGTGTGAGAGATTATTTTGTGTTAGAAGTAAGATTTATTTCTAATTCTAAACTTTGACATATAAATATTTTCAATATTGTTGTTGTAATTATTTAGAAAGTTATAATGTTTCTATACTAATTCTCGAAATTTTTTTTAATAAATTAGTGTTAATAATTTATGAAAATAAATTTTACATATAATTCCCTCACTCCCATTCCTCCATAAACATGTTTTCCTGAATACACAATCCACTCCAAAAAAAAAATACGATTTAAATTTCAAGAATTTTAATCAATTTATCTATTTTTGTTTCAGATTATAAATGGCTTAGTACAATACAGATTTGATTGTGGCAGTGGAGAAGGTAAATTGCGCATTGAGCAGTTAAAGGTAAATGATGGCAACTGGCATAAAGTAAGAGTAGAGCGCCGTGGAAAATCTTCCGAATTGATTCTTGACAAACGTTTTCGAGCTTCTGGTAAATCTCATGGCCCTCATGAAGTGCTCAACTTAGATGGTAGTGACATTTATTTTGGTGCTGAAGTTCGAACTAATCTGGAAACATTGAGCTTTGAAGATATCCGAATGGGGTTCATTGGATGCATGGATGACATTCAGATTGATGGAATTTCTCTTCCTTTACATGTTAATGGGAACACAGCTGTTGCTACTTTGAACAGGTAATAAATTATTATTGATTTATTCCTTTTCGACTGTAGGAAGTTTTTTTTATTAATAACTAGCCGCCTTTGGCGACCAGCCGGTTCGCCAGTATTACCGCTCGCTACAATTTTCAATTAAATATTTTAAGTAACTGGTCTCTTAAAGGATTCTCAAACGAAACATTTTTAATCTTCAAATTTTGATAGTCATACCAAACTTATACTGTTGTTTAGATCGTTTCGTTCAATTTACTCTATATATTTTGCTAATTTGTTGTCATTTCCGGTAAAACGTCAACTTTAATTTAAAGTGAAAATGATGAAATTGCAATTAATATAAAGATATTTTTTAATAAAACCAAGCGTTTTATTTTATTTATCATCTTTATTGCTATTTATTTATTACTATTATTATTGAATATGAGTATTGCAAACAGAATATCTCGGTATTTAAGTCTTATGTGAACTACAAAATATTTTTGATAATTTATGTAATATCTCAAAGAATAATTCAACAAAAATTTCTCAGATTTAGCATAAAATTCAGTTTTTAGTTTTGCTTTCAAAAGGATTAAAATGAAATCAATAATAATATTTTGTTCCAGCCTATAAATATATTTCAAAAATTATGAAATCTAAATTTAATGCAGTAAGGTATCATATTCTGAGAAATATTCTGGACACACCAAATTTTAAATAAATGAATGAATGTTTCTATTTTCCACGATCAACTAAGACTTATTTATGAAGTTTTAAATGTTCATAATCTTAGGCCAATTAATCTTGAGAAACCTGCGCGCTTATTGGCGTAGTTTCTTTGAAACGATCGATGAAAAATCTAAAATTATCCTTTTTTTTATTGAATAGTGATAGTCAAATCTTCATAAATCAGTCAGTTTAAGTGATTTGAAATTAACTCTTAAAAGTCAGTGATTTAGTTGATTGGAAATTAACTCTATGACCACCATAAAATCTGTGCTTTCTCTTGTGGTGTATGCATTCTCCTTAATATCCGATTGAATAAAACATCACATACAAAAGTACTTCATAGAACAAACACATCAAAAGTAAACATAACATTTCAATAGTTGCCAAAAACAAAAGAGAGAAAAATGCAATGAATAAGCAGACGATATTTAGAAAAGTACAGATATTTAGACTGGAAAATGAAATTATCTGAAATTAAAAACACGCGCAGACGATATTTACAAAAGTAAAAATATTCAAACCTGAAAAGGAAAAATGAGTTATTCCATCAATAAATGCCATAAGTTTGTTTACATCTTCATTATTTTATGAGTCATTAAATATCAAAATGGATCCCGGACTGAATAAACACCATGTATAGAGATTGTAAAAGATCATAAAATAATTTTTCTTGAATTTATTTTTTAGAAAAAATAATATTTCATATTTGTTTCATTTCCTACAGACACGTGCCGAAAAATATATTTTTGAAGATTTCATTTCCAAAAAGATTTAATTTATTTTCAGTTAGAGCTTTAATCAATGTGATGGCAACACTTTGAAAAAAGCTATTTTTTTTTCTCATGAATGCGAAACGTGCTTAATCCTCATTTTTATTTTTAAAAAAATTATCGAAAAACATAGTTAGAATATTTATTTAAAAATTCATTAAAAATAGAAATTTAATTTTAAGATTAAAACAGTAGTATCATTTAAAAGATAAATTTTTTGATCTTTAACTTCATGTAAAAATCTTTTTTTGTGCGGTTATATTTTCGGCAGTTATAGCAGAAACACGTTAAAATTTCGCTTAATTTTTAAATAAATAAAATTCTAGTTAAAAATTCAAAAAAATAACCCCCAGGTGCACATTCCCGGCCTCCAAGGTATACACGTGCCAAATTTGGTAGCTGTAGGTTGAATGGTCTGGTCTGTAGAGCGCCAACACACACACACACTTTGAGCTTTATTATAAGTATAGATAAGATATATACATCCAAAGTATATAGATAGAGTATAATAAAAAATTTTGATAAGGATAATTGAAAATTTAATAATTTTTATAGCGTGTGCAAAAAAGTGAAATGATCCACCCTATCTTCATCTTATCTATCCAGTCAATGAAAATAAAGTTCAATTTTGTATGGAAATAAGCAAATTTCAGCTAACGTTTAAAATCCTAAGAGCTTCCTTATAAATTGTTTTATCAAAATATACATAATTTGTTTTACCATCATATCCATTACATTTACATTAAATTTTACCATTGATAAATATATTAGTTATTAATTTTTCAAAGTGTAAATATAACTCATCATATACATTTAATTCATTAAGATGTCCTTCGTTTGAGGGAATGGGAACTAAACATTTGGTTGAAATATTTATGAAGAATCTAAAATTATTTCCTGGATTTACCTTTTTTTTTTTCCAGTACCTAAAATTTTTAAAGTGAAATTCTTTTTTCAATCCTTCATGATTGGAATATAAACTGCATGCCTTTATAATTTAACAACTCATATTAAGATTTCCTAAGACCACAGCTCTTATTATTTACCCTTTCATGTCATCATATAATTACTCTTATAGTTATTATCTTCAATGCGGTTAATAAATGCACTTCCTTCAACTTGATTTCTCAGCATATCAAATTATTACTATTGATTTTCTGTGAATTTCCCATTCAATTCATTATCTTTGAAATCTTCAATGATGTTTATTTTTATTCCAGATTTAAAAAAGTAGAACTTCACTGTGGTGTCCTTCTTGATTTGGGAGTTTGCAGCAGTCAGCCATGTATGAATGGTGGCACTTGCATTCCAACTAACTTCGGCTTCTCTTGTCAGTGCTTATCTCGTTACCAGGGCAGCCACTGTGAAATAGATTTGGATCCTTGTGCCTCGAATCCTTGCCTAAATGGTGGAATGTGCCACAATGTTGATCACAAATTCATTTGTACCTGCAGCTCTGGAATCACTGGTCCTCGATGTGAATTTGGCCGCTATTGCAAGCCTAGCCCATGCAACAATGGAGGCATATGTGAAGAAGGCACTACTGGACCTGTGTGCAAGTGCCACGGATATTATGGAGAGCTTTGTCAATATGATATTGATGAATGCCAAACAGTTCCTTGTGCTAGTGGCTCGTGCATTAATCTCCAAGGCAGCTTCAAGTGTCACTGTCCACCCAACATGACTGGTTCCTTATGCAACGAGCACTTATTCACCACTTCAATTACGTCGTCGAGTTGGAATACGACAGTTGAAGAGATTGTAGGCATTTCACTTGTAATTTTATTTATTCTCCTTCTTGCAATGGCTATTGTATGTTGTTGGCGGTATCGCCACAAACGCCAACAGCTCAGACCAAACAATGAAGTATTAGATGCTGCAACAAATGAATACCTTTTAAAAAATTCTGTTTTCGAGAAGGACAACCTGAATCGAAAGATCAGCAATTTGGAGGTGACTAGCTTTACCACGCCTCCATTGCCACCAAGACCAGCTTCTTATACTCCAAGCACTCAAGATTCTGTGAATGCATTGAATAACTTTGACACAGTTCGTAGTTATGGCAGTGCTGCTGATGATTTGGAGAATTTCCCTCGTCAGGGTAATGACTATGTGCAGAACATAAGCAAGCCTGCTTTAATACCTGCTTTGGTGCCTCCCCCTCCGTCCAGTTCAGATAACGATTCTGTCTTAAAGGGGAACTGGGAAAAAGATCATTTAAAATCAAAAAGTAAATTGTATGAAAGCAAAGTGCCAAAAGGTATGTCTCCATTTTTAGTACTGTCACATAATTGTAATTACTGCTTAATCAATTTTTTTTAAAAAAATGCGATAAAAATGATGCACACAGTTAAAGGTAAAAGTAAAAAAAGCTACCATGTTTTAAATATATCTGAATAGTGCAATAAACTTATATATGCAACAATAAAATAATTTTTGCAGTACTTTCTTGAAAATATTATAGGGATAAAAAAAGAAAAGGCAAAATATTAAAACTTTTTTTTTTTTTTTTACCGATTGTCTAATTATTAAGAATAATAGTTTGTTTTTTTTTAAATAATAATGCTGAAAATTTTGAAATTGTTCAAAATCTACAAATATCTTAAAAACAATGTGATGGTGACATTAAGTCATATTATATTGTTCGCAATTATTTGCTTCTATTTTTATTTAATATGCTAAAAATTTCTACGATATTAAAAGGGCCTTTAGTTTAAATAATGCCAAAACAAAATTGGTAATTTTTTTTAAAAGTAATAACCATCTATAAAGTGTTATAATACTACAAAATAATTTAGATAAGAAATTTATTTAAATAATTAGTCCATTATGTTTTTATTTTAACTATTTTTGTTGATAAACTTTTCTTAGTAAACATTTTTTTTAAAGTTCAAATACTTGATGGCATTAATGGTTCATTACTGGAATATGTAGATATGATGAATATTTTTTTAAATGTTGAACTGTTCCAGGATTTAAACTAAGCAAGCCTTTATTTCTTTATTGGATTTGATACTTAAGAACATGTTGGCAAACTTAAGCAGATAAGGTCCAATAATGTTATAGGTTTCTCCCAATATATTTGTAGACTTGTATTCTGCTTTTCTCTATGACATTTTACTTTCTAGCTATCTGTAATCATGCTCGAAACTTAAAGGCAAATTTACTTAATATAATATAAATATAGAATATTCCAGATATAAAAATGAGAAGAAAAAGCAAATTAAAACTCTTTCTCTTAAAATAAAAACTTCTCTGCTTGAGCTGACAAATCATCATCTTACTTATATGTAAATGATAAACTGTAGGTAGTGATACTGCCATTAGAATTCATTCTTTAAAAGAATTACTTTTTCTTATTAAACAAAATATATTTTAGAATTATTTTTTAATGTAAAGATTTCTTGCAATTTTTTTATTATTATAGACCTTCAGCTACGCAAAGTTGGTGATGTTCCTGGTTTAAATACTATTCCTGCTCCAGTTGTGCCCTCTCGTGGTCCGTCCAGCCTTGGTGTGCCTTCAGTCTTAAGCCTTAACTCTGTAGATGACATGCCAGGTATGTCTTATCATGATCCTTTTTTCCCCCCAAATTTGTACTTAGTTTTTGATCAGGTTTTTATCTCTTTATTTGATGAAAAATCTGATTATTATTGCAAATAGACAAATAATGTTCAAAATTCTTTTTGAATGTTAATTTTTTAAAATTTGTGCTAATGTGTGGAACATTGTAAATGCAAAATTCAACTAGTCTGGAATTTAGTAGTAGATGTATATATTACCATTGATTTTCTAATCTAACCATTTTTTTAAGTTCAGATTCATGCACATAAATGTGCATTCATCGTACATCTACCACTGATGGTGAAAAGTTAAATGCATTTGGTATTTATAAATATAACAAAATAACTCAAGTAAGATGCTCTGGTACTTTTCAACAAAATTGTAAATATTTCTTTCAAATCATTTCAAATAAATCTTTTCATCATTTGTTCTGAATAAAACTTTGTTTTTTATCATATTATTATTTGTTTATATAGTTTAAAATAAATTCTGATATAATAAAGTCATGCTTAATTTTCTGTTGTTTTTTTTATTGTCATTAAAATGGCAGCTAGATGCAGATAATAATTTTCCTCTAATTTTTGTTAGTTTTGCTTATTTATTTTTAATTTGGTATCAAGAAATGAATGTAACAAACAAAATGAGTACAATCTCTTTGCTCTTAATTTCATATCTTCATTCTCATACAGCAACCGAGAACAAAAGTGGGAGGAGAAACACGGCGGAAGGTACTTTTATGTTCCATTTTTTTTCCTTTATCATAAGCATGATTCCATCACTGCTGCCTTGAAGCATGAATGTTTGGCTCATGATTTTATTATTTCTTTTAAGTTTTTTTTTCTTAAAATTTAATATTTTGCCTTTTGTTAATGTTATCATGTTGAAGCTTAAATTTAGTTGTTGCTTTCTTGGAGTATTAATACTCAAAGCCTCTCAACATTTAAATAAGAAACTGCAGGGCTTGGTTTTCATTTTCATCATTCAGTTGGGGTGCTTCCTCCGAATATATACATTAACTACTCATCTGTAATTCATATTTTTTTTTAGTTAATGCAATCTGTTAATTGACTATGCATGCATAGCTTGCTGACATTTGAATGATCTCTGTGTTATATTCTAAAAAGCATGTTCTAATCAAATTTTCACCTCCATATGTTTTAACATTGATTCCAAGCATATGTATTAACTTCATATTAACATTTCAAGTTTTAATTCCCAAGCATCATTCACCACATGTACATTTTTGACTCGGGCATGCTGTCGAATTAGTGTTATTTATTTTATTTTATCTTATTTATGTTCACATCAAATACATTAAGTTTAAATATTGTATTAAAATTTTCTTCAGTCAATCCCGTTTTTTCTTTTAAAGTAATTTTTCCTTTTCTGTTACTTATACTAAGAAGTAGTTCTAAAGTTGACAACGATTTATGTTTTTCTTTTTTTTTTTAAGGGTATGGAAAATTTAGTTGGTATGGTGACATCGACTAATATCTTACACAAAGAAATGAGACAGTATGCACTCACAGGTGCATTATTTAAAAATTTTTAATTTAGTAGTTAGAAGTTCTGCAGTCAAAACTCCATGTTGAATGTTAACTTTGTCAAATTTGACAAAAACACAATGTACAAAATAAATTAATTTCTCTATCTTTATCAATTGTTTTTCATATGAACCAAATAATTGGCTTTGAGATATTTCACTAATTACTGGAACAATATTATAATACCCTCACAATTATTTTTTCACTTTATGTCTCACAGAGCATTTTTTTGTATCAAATGCACTACTGCACTTCAGATTTTCTATAATAATCAAACTGCTTATTAGTTGCTTTGTAAATGGTGTATTGACTGTCAATATATTGTTGAAATTTCTCTGAATGTGTTTAAACTAAGATTGTAAACAAAATTAATACTTTTCAATTTTTAAATCAGTTGTAATTTTACTTTGCTCTTTTATTTAAGCGATTTACGACATATATTTAGGCTTTTTTTTAAAAACTTTTATGCATCTGAGATTCATAATGCAAAATTATTTGCTTAGTCAAGAATTAGGAGGTACTTTTTTTTTTTCATCTTAAAAAAAAAAAGGGGGGGGGGGAATTATAGAACCCTAACATTTTTTTTAGTTAGATTAAATGATAGCAGTAACAAATTTTATAATTATTATCAGCTTAATTTATAGTTCTTTTATATAGAGTGCATAAAAAGTAATCAATTAAGTAGTATAGTATAGGTGCAGTTGCACTAAAAATCTTCTCATAGTTAAAACACTTTTTTTATTCTAATAAAAAAAAATTAAATTTTGAATGTAGATGGTTTTAAAAACTATAATCTGACATTTACAAATAATTTGCTTTGTTATAAGCAATTACAAAAACTTAACTTCTACAATCCATTATCAATTTCAATGTCTTTACCTTTTGTATCATGACTCATGTGTAAACTGTTCTATCTGCATGTCCATTTGTATTGAATGCAAAAGCAAATGTGTTAATTTATGTCTTTAATATTAGGAGGATGTACACGCTGTCTTCTTAACAACCATATGATAAGAAATCTAAAAGGATTATATCTAGGGACTGATATAGCCATAACAGTGACTAGGAAACTCCATTCAAATAGATTTTCAAGATTTTATCTCCATTTAGAGATACACGTCAAAGGTGTCACATATGTCAAAGAATTTTCAAATATAAATTTTAAATCCTAGAGACAACAAAAATTTTAATCATATTGTAGTGTCTCAATCTCAGCAAAGAAGAATGGATTAGTGACTCAATTGGACATAAATTGCACTACATGTCAAGTTTTGAACTATCATGGACCATTTCAGCAATATGATGTGGATTTGTCAATACCTATTTCTTTAAATTTAGGGAATGATATAACATTAATTGTGCAATAAGCACATTCTGCCAACTGTGTGTTTTATACCCATTGTGTAAAACTAAGTTTGTCTAGGGCCTAAAGAGCATTTAAAGAAGTGTGGCATCAAAATTTATTCATAAATATTATATGAAAACATGCAGCATCACTTACGAACAAAATGTTTTTTTTTCTATTAATAGAGAAAAATTTTTACTCCATGAGAAGAGTTTTTGTGTAAACTGCTATTATCTAATTAGTTACATCCTTTTATATTTTAAACACATCAAGGATTTACCTTATATTTCAATTAATTGATCTTAACAATTTTTCGTCATTATTTCTTTTTAAAAAATTATCTTAACTGGGAAGATTGAGGAGATTTTCTATAGTGTAAAACTAAATGCTTTCTAGTTTTTATATTGGCATAATTAATAATTATATTTTCCATATTATTAGTCTGAGATATTCTCTTTTCTTGCATAAAAGTTAATGTATCACAACTTTCTAAGAGAAAAATCTCTAAACGCTAATGTGTTAAGATTAATCTATAATATGCTATATTGATAGATAGTGAAAAGTTCCGATTTATGATTAACATTTCTGATACTCGGAAGGAGACAATTGCTTTGATAATTTCTAAGACTTACCTATTCCCTTTAAAATGCAATACAAATTTTCAGTTTTCTATACTCTTTTATTTTCACCAGGAAAAATTTGTTTCAATTGTATTTTAATAAAATTCATCATTGTCTCATTATTAAAATTCTCTTTCCAGGTTACATATGGGATTGCTCTGATTGGGCTGTTGCCTCGCAGAAGCCTCTTTCGAATATAGTTGAGGTATCTACAAAAGAAGTGAGAGACTCGTCCAGCATCCCTAGCACTGAATCTAACAGCCGTGCCAGTCAGATTGAACTTCTGCCGAAAGGTGATGGGCAGAACAAGGTTCCATCAAGCAACCACTCTGGCAGCTTGGATTTTGATCGTCCCGATTCCGAATATGTTGGTGATTCGGAGAATAATGATACCGACTTTGGTGACAGTGTCCTCCCTGCACCAAATTTTGAAAACCTCCTGGGAATGAATGATCTTGAATTTGCAGATGATGGGACAGATAGTCTTCCAGCCTCGCCCCACAAGTATCAACGGCATCCCAATTCGTACCTTCCTACTCATACTACTAGTACAGCCAACACAAGCCCAGATCACACCTGGAATAACAACCAGCGTCAAATCAGTGACCTATCAGATGATGAAGTCATGACGTATGGTTTTCCACCTCAGGGAGGACGTGGGTTTCACGTTCCAATGGATGCATCAGGTCTGGACTCCATGTCAATGTCCATTGGAGGCTATACCTCAACTAATGCCTCATTCTCTGATATCTCTGGGGCTGTCTGTGAGATTGATGATAGTGAAGCTAACTGCAGTGATGTGGACTACGAAAGTGTTGATGTGAAGCCACCAGTATCTTTTTCTAATGACAGATTTTGCTCTACTCATTTATAGCTGTTTACAATTTTAATTTATAATTCATATTGTGAAACCCAAATTTTGGTCATCAATTCCTCGCCCCTTATTGATTGACAAGTGTCTCAACAGTCCTAAAGACTGTGCTAAGCTTTCCTGTTAAGCTGCTGGTCAAACACTGCTTAGACAGAATGATGCTCTGTATCGAATACTGACTAAAAAAGTCAAGAAATAGGTGAAGATTCGGGATTTTGTATATGGTAAAAGCTCTTTTAATTCTTCTGGAGTATGTGAATGCATATGCATTTATTTTTTGCATGTTTTTTTTACTGTCAATTTTTATTTAAATGTATGCCAATTTTTTTTTAGAATTGAATATCAACATACAAATCCTCTTCCCATATTTAAAAATGGACTTGTGTTTTCAGTTAAATTTGTTCTTCTTAAGGACCAAATTGTATAGATCCATTTTCATGACAGAATGTCTTTTGTATATAATATATAGAACACATCACACTGCGATTTAATTTTAAAAGATCATATTTGCTATTCAGTTGATCATATTTATCATTATAATGCAGTCTTGCATCTTCAAAATTAAATTAATGACTATTTCAAAAATAGTATAATTCTTATCAAACTTTTGAGTCAAAAATTTATAAAAAATCAAATTTTACAATTTTGTTTTAATAGAATTCACATTACTATAATATGCTTAAATTGCAAATCTCATTCCAGTATATATTTTATCATTTTAAATACCTTCATTTTCCCCCGTTGAATTTGTCACTGTTATTATTTCTCACTATCCATTTAAAAGAGTTTTTACTATATTTGATAGAGAGTAAGAAATACTCGGATTTTTATAATTTCAATATTACCTATATCTAACATTTCATGAAAGATTTTTTTTCTTAGTATTTTGTTTTGAAGTGATGAACAGTTTGTATTGAAACAATAGTGACATTAATTTAATGATTCAAATAAATTAAGAGCCTTAAGTAATCAAGAATGATGTCAAAATATATTATACTGTTTTAAATTTGAAAAAAATATTTCTTTTGTCAAGTTATTCAATTTCAATCTAATTAGTTATCATTTTTTATTAATGTTAGTCCTTTGTTAATGTTTATATTTATATATATAATGTGTAATCTCATTTTATATATTTCTTTATATATTTTCAAAAATCATGGTAATTTTAAAGGACATTTTTTATAAGATTTAACATTTTTGTAATTTTATACTGAGCAGAGCAAAAACTGTTCTACAATTTGTGATAAACATCTATGGCAGCTGATTTCCTTTTATTTAGCTGTGGTCTACATTGCAGCTGCTTATTGTGCCAAACTCCTTTTTCATTAAACATTTTTGTTTTATACCAAAACATTTGTATAATGGCATACTTTTCCAATAATCACCTTTTCCAAAATACTGTTCTTGTTTGTGATTTTTTAAAACAAAATTTTCTAAAAATTGTTTAATTCCTGCTGTATCTACTTATATAGGAATTACAAAGTTTTTTAACATTCCATCATATTAGAATTTCTAAGAGAAATGAAAGAAGCCAATTTGTTTATAAATTCACATGTTAAAATCTTGCACTAAATTTCTTGCCAGAAATAATTTTTATATTAAATAAATGATAGTTTAAATGCTATTTCAATGTTATGAAAGAATGTAAAATGTCTTTGTTACAGGCTGTTACATTTATAGTCAAATGTTATAAATCTGTGTTGTAATTTATTATGTGTTTTTTTATGTGTGTGACATTTATGATTCATATATCTCACGAATTTATAATTTCTCAGTTAAAAACTTAAAATAATTAATGTAGAAAACATTACAACCACAGTTAAGTCTAAGAATTCTGATATTTAGAATAATTTTGATGATTTTTTTTTCATAACCATGCTTTCCCTTTTCCTAGAATTATATAAAACATTTTTTTTTCAATATTTATTTAAATAAAATAAACTCATGAAGAAAAGGATTTTTTTTTTAATTTTACCAATAACATTGTTAAATGAAATTTTTAAGAATTATGTTTCAAATACTTTAAAGATCTTTAAATTCCATGATAACTACATAAGTTGATATTTGTATTCAGCATTTTTTAATGTTTTTTAGAAAGAATTTTTAGTGTTCTAGCTGATATTGACTTAAAAATTAAAAGAATTTCATTTTGAAATATTATCTTCATATTCTAAAAATTTCTCATCTTGTAGTAATAGGGAGCTGCTTCAAGACAATTTAGTATTTTATAGCTCCATTAGAAACTTTCTCTATGCTTATAGATCAAGTACTGTAAATAAAATGATGTAAAAATATTAATTCTTAATTATATAACAAATTAAGTGCCTAAAGACATTTAGCCTGAGAGAAATGGTTAAACATGTAAGCTTAATAATATTAGAAATTTATACTTTATCCTTATGTATTCAAATTTTTAGACAACTGTAATTGTTTTTGATAAATTTATTTCTTTTGGATTGTTACTCATAAATATTAGTTAGAATAATAATAGAAAAATTCTGGTACTTATTCAAACCATGCATTTAAACCAGTTATGAAAAAAATTTGGCGAGATAAAAAATATGAATATACTCATAGTTTAATAAAATTATTTAAATCATTGCAGTTTCACAAGGTCTGTCTTACCACTGAGACCCTGTGATTTTTTTTCTGCTAATGAGTTGGACTGAAACTAAAGCAGCAACCATTTAAAACCCATTATTATATACAAAAAAAAAGAATGGAAGAAAAAGAATGATTCTAATCTAGCCTGTAATTTCAAATGGTCTGCTCTGTGTTTTGATTTGTTCAGTCTAGCTTTCTGATTGATCAAACACATTACTCATCTATGAATGTAAAAGCTTTAGTGGAAATCCAACTTTCATAAACTGATAACATTGCATTTATTTGTATAAACATTTGTATTTATTGTAGTGTATAGAAAAGGCATGAATGTTCTCATGGTTTCCTTTTTATATTTAACAGAACAAGTCTTTTATAATAAATAATAATTCAATTTCTTATTCAATGCCTAGCATTGTATGGACATTTTTTTTTCTAAAATTCCTGTAGAAACTGAGAGATTGTGGTTTAGATAGGAAGTTTGTGTTGTGTAGGAACTTTTGCAATGGTATCGTTTTATCAGGTTAGTTAGTCTGAATTCGTGTGTCTCTTGCCAAGAGATCGCCAAACTTTCTGTCCAGATCTGGCCAAATATTGCCAGTGAGAAAATATTTGTCCACATTGGTGCTACTTAAGCCACACTGTACATATGAAGATTGTAAATACTCTCAGAAGGTCTTGTAATAAATCATTTCTTAAATTTTATTTGTTTTATCTATTCATTGGTTATTACACAACAGAACAAATTATATATCTCTTTTAAAAGAAAAAAAAAAAGTCCTACAAAGACTAGATGATATAGTCTGGTTCTTAAAAAAATGTCATTACATAAACCTAACAAGAGGTGGGTTGGTCTTAAATCCAAATCATAAAGCTTTTACAGGTACAACTGCTCTATCAATAAATTGTAATAGCCATTACATATAATATGCATACAAAGAAGAATTGACAATCTTCTCAAAACCACCACAGTGAACTTCTGACTCATGTGGAACTATCAAATAATTAATGTATACACGAAAAATCATATGCATTACATGCTCTTGTTTAAAGAACAAGAAATGCATAATCAAATAACGTATGATATCATTTTACATAATTAATGTGGAATGCTTCAATTGATTTTAACAAAATAGAAGTGAGAAAAAAAAGCTGAAGAAGATTTAACTTTTTTTACTAAGTAGCCTGTAGAAATATACAAATTTTAAAAAATAAATCTCAACTTTGGAAAAGAACTTGGGAGAAACTTCTTACACATGATATCATTCTTAAGTGGAGTAAAATCATCTAAAAGTGGAAAGTGTGAATTTCTGAAACGAACAATGCCTTTCCTTGCATACTTGGTTCTAAGACATAACCATTGGAGGGATGAAATAATCCGATCACCATGAAGATAAAATATTAGTGCTTTTGTGTCACACTTTAAAATGAAATTCGACAAAGGGGCGAAAAGTTATTATACTTCCAGCTCCATTTACCTTATACTAATCCCAGGGGAGCGATAGATTTTGATACATGATGAGGCCACAAACACTGAATTATTTTGAGTCCTTTCATATGTAAATTCTATTAGTGACAAGAAAATAAGAAATAAACTATGAGGGAATTTTACTTTTATACTTATTTTCTAATAAAAGTTATTTAATTTGAAAGCAATTCCTGTATTGCTTATTTACCGCATCTATAATATTTATTTTCCTTCACTCATATAGTAAATATTCTTTATTATCGTGTAGGTATATTATGTACTACATTTGTTTAAATGGCTCTACACCACTGAACTTGATTTGTATTTCGTAGAGGTGTGTGTATTTAAATTGAAGCAAAATTTTTGACTAAAAGACATCGAAAAATCTCGTGTTTTTGAAAAAAAATCCTGTTCTGAAAATGTTCGATAATTTAAAATTATTTCAATATATTAAATTTATAAAAATTACTCTCGTGACAACTATTTCTTGAAGAACATTATTTTCTGATAAAAAAAATCCAAGCTAAATTGGCATTTTGAGTGATAATTATAGAAATCTTAATGCTGAATAAACACAAAAAAAAATTAAATTTTAGAGGGATCACAAAGATTTATATTAAGAAGCATTAAAACGACACTTTTGAAATGGTAATGCAGAAATAAAAAAAAAAAAGGAGGCAAATTTCAGAAACATATGTCGCTTCATTCTTTCAGCATGCAATTCTTGGTGCATTTTAGTACAGAAAAAGATCTCACTCCGTTTGTATTACAAATTGCTATGGCTTTTCGTGACATTTGGAGGAAAATAAACAAAAAATATTAAATGTTTACTTAAATATTTAGTTGACATTTGTAATTTACTGCATTTAAAATGTTTCGCAGATGTAGAAATAAGTAGCAAAATTATTCTTACTCTTTTATATGATCTTACATTTTTGAAAACGGAGGTATCCCACTTGAACACCATTACAATTTGGAAGAAAAACAGAAACCCTTCAATACCAGTCGCACCGATTCCTGCAGGAGGGGGGGGGGGCGACGAAAAATCACACCACGAATAGCAGGAACCAACGATTGATGCAAATGATTCTACTCAAAATTTACGTTTTTAAATAAAAGCAAATGGCAATTTATACTTTTAATCTAAAAAGATAATGTTGATCTAATAAATCGCTTTTATATCTTAGAAATATCAAATTTCCTCAAAGTTTTGGTTGATATTTATTTCCTTCTATATTTAAAACACTGGCTCTTTTCTTTAATTTTTAAAAAATATTTTTATTTATTTATTTGTTTGTCTACAGAATGGGTAACAAATATTCTGCGTCCAAGGTTACAATAAATTTATCATCAGCTAGCATTGTGATATACATTGAAGACTGCTTCCACTGACATTGGGAGCGGGGAAGAAAACCATATTTTACCTCGAATGCCACTTGCCAATACTTTGTTTGAGATATACATTCTGTGTAAACTGGACATTTTTCATTGTGTCCATAACTTGCATTGAATCTGGACAGCCTGCCTGGTTAGTTCTGTTATAATCGCACTTTAATAACCGAAAATTCATGACGATTTTCCTATTTTGGGGCATCAAGTTTAGTATACACAATTCGAAAAATGATACAGTATTCAGACAATAAAAATGACATCTGTTAAATGTAATTTCCATAAAATATATTAAAAAAAAACAATGGTGAGGTCTTTCAATCAGGATGTAATTCCAAATAAGATTTAAAAGTTTTCATTTTCATATAATCATATATATTTAACTTCATTATAATTTATCGACTAATCTTAATGTAGTCTCATGTTCCCACCGAATCTGAAAGACTGAGAAAAATCTGAGGTTTTTTTTTCCCTCAATTTTTAAACAAATGACATCGGTAGCAGAATAAGGTATTGCATTCGATTGTTGCTTCAGCATTTGCCGATTCATATGATAAAAATGTAAGGAATGTACCGTCTCTCTTCTTCAAGTCTTCATTAAGCATAATTACTTTCCATAAAGAAGTACATCGGAAAGATATGTCAAACAACAAAAAATAAAGAGCAAAATAACTCCCGTTTGCTCGCCTATCATTTGTGCGCGCCTTCACTCTTGAGCAAACAATACACGTCGCCATCTAGGAGACAATACTGGAACTTCGAGGAGAAAAACGAAATTTTTAAGCTTTCATTGAATTTTTGCATAGCAATTTGTGTGTCCGCTTCGATGTGTTTACTCTTTGTTCGAAACTAGACATCTAAAGCTGAGTACAGGTGTTTCGATAGTTGCATCCATTGATTGAGATGATTTGTTCCCAATTGTACGCGAAACTTCAGCCAAATAAGCTTTATGTGTGTATTTCTATTATTAGCTTACTTGCTATCACTGATTTAAATCGTGTTTATGCTGGGATTCAAACTAATGTTATAATACGGTTAAAAATTAAGTTTGAAATTAAATTTCTATCAGTAAAGAAAAATAATTGAAGTCTGATTATATTCAGAGTTTATTTTAGAAAGTTTTGTATTTTTTGTTTTTCGTTTTGTTAAAAATTATTTTTAAATTTTGTATCTAGTTTGCTTTTTTTTTTAATTCTCTTAAATATGATTCGCAATTAAATGTTTCATTACATCAGTTTGAGATATATTTTTATTAAAAAATTTAAAGATTTTAAAGTAATAATTAAAAAAATGTCTGGTCTCAAAAAAGGAGCAATATTATATAGGTCTCCTGAGAACTTTGTCGGCCTTGACTGGGATGTGCTCTGCATATTGAATAGAAATTTACTTTACCTGGCATAATATAGCAAATAACATGACATATTATAACAATATATTATGATACTAAAGTACTTTCGAGTTTTAACGCACTATAAACTTGCTTTTATAGTGCACTAAAACAGATTTTTTTTTAACGGTCAAAAATATGGACAATGGAAACAAAACTGCAAAAACATGAGATATTGACGAAATTTTTTCAGAAAACTGGAATTTTGATCTATTTATTATATACTTTAATTTTTAATAAGTGTTTAGAAATAATTTTTATTATATACGACTACATCCCTTTATTGTATTGTTTTCACTACAGATTCTATAATTTTATGTATTAGTAAATATTTTTGATTAAAAAAACTATTTCATATTTCTCTAATAAAGAAAACTTATATTAAAAACTTGCATTTTTATCATTTCTGCTTTTAGTCTTTAACATATTTCGTCGTTCATTATTATAGATATTATCAAATATTTTTCTGAAATTCATTGCAAGATGGCGCCACGCATAAAAATTAAAATTTAATAAAAATTGATCATTTAACTGATAATTAAAAAAATTAAATATTAAAATATTGAAATATGATTAATAACACACAACTATGCAAAACTTCAGAACACTAGAATATCAAGATAATAGGTAGTGAAATGCCAATTGCAAAGTTCATTCTTTACAAGAATTGAATAATCAACTATGTAGTAAAAATAAAAATGCAAAAAATAATGAATAAATCCTAATTCTCTTAAGTTATAACTGGAATGATCAAAAGTCACCATCGTTTCAAGTATACAACTAGTTTTTTTTAAAATTATATTAATTTTTTTTATTGAACTAAATAATTAAAATAGCCTTAAAAGGTCATAATTGCAAGAAAGTATTTATATATTACCTTTAGTTTTTGAAAAAAAATCCTCGATGAATGAAGTTTTAGTAAAATTTTCAATACTAAAAAAATAATTAAAAAAATAATGGACGCATTTAATTTTTGTCACATACATCAAGACAATATAGAATATAATATGTAGAATTATTTTAATAAATAAATATTTTGTGAACATTTGAAGTAGTCATCAATCATTTTTTTCTCAAAATTATAATGTTTTGAACTCTAAATTATTATAAAACATAGTTAAATGAAGTTTCTTTAAATCTGTTCTGCATTGCGACCTTTATTATGTTAAGGTCACTCTTCTCATATGCATTTTCCATTTGAACGACAATAACGAAAATTCTCATTAAGTAATTTGAAACCCTCCAAAATAAAAACAGCAGGGCAAATTTATAACATGTCGCGATTTATCCGGAACATAGATATTCGAAAGGATTTGTAAGTTCTTATCATTAATCACAAAATACTTCCCTCTAGATTCTTTTAAAAACTCAATAAAAGTTATTGTAAAAACTTACGATGCAAAAAACACCCAAAGAATATTAGAAGACTAAGACGTTTGATCTGCAAGTAGCTCACTGACGACTTGTTTCTACATCAATAAGATTCTGAAAAAAAAAAATGCCGATTATTTTATAATGTTAATAATCAACTTTACTTCCTATTTTTTTATACTTAATGTAACGATTCATATTTTGTACTCATTTATACACTAATGCAATTACATTTTAAATAGATTCCTTATAGCAAGGCTATTTATTCCAATGATTCGCATGAGACGATTTGGGGATTGTTTATTTAGTTATATTAACGTCCCCTTTTAAAGCAACACTAAAGCTAGTATGGAACAGACCTCATAATTTTGAACAGCTGTCAGATAACGAGGACAACACCTGAGCTGACACCGGCCTCTCTCCAAACTTCCACACAACGCCAGTGGTGGACATTTGGCCCCGACGGACTTAATATGCACCATACCCACTTACACGACGATTCTTCGGTGGACCCTTGAATTCTGAAGACAAGGCCTTATCACCAAGCCACCGCGGCTTCATGACTTTGGGAAAAATCTTCACCGGGTTTGGTCTCTAAAACCCAAAACCATCTTTCTTTTAAATATATATATGTTTGTTTATTTGTGTGTGTGTGTGCGCGCGCGCATAACATTTTGCCCATGTTATTTCCCTAGGATATATTATAAGGAATTCAAAGGAAGTAGAAATTAGTAGGTTGAATTTTCATTTTCCCATAACTTCTTCACTATCGAAAATGGCAAAATAAATCAAATTTGGCCAATTAGCGTTTCATTAAAACGAACAACTTTTACATTAAAGATTTTTTATAGCAGCAGTTTCTTAAAAGGAAAAGTGATTTCCAACCCCTTCGGATATTTTTAATCTATTGCACTTCGGAAAATAGTGAGATGCGTTATTATACATATGTGAGTATAAGGATTCTTTTTAGTGCTTAGAAATCGCAGAAATAGTTGTAGATTTGTTATAATTCCTAAAACTTAATATAAGAGTTTTAGCTTTATCAGGCTTTTATAATAAGAAATGCGAAAAAGATGCATTCTGAAGAAGGTACTCTAATTGGACATAAGAGTGCAAAGGGTTAGCATGATCTATGTTGCCAGTTAAAAAAAAATAATAGAACTTTTACGCATACTTTCTTTCCTTGTTTCAATGTACTTGGATTAAAATTTAATAGTTCGAAAATTAATTAAATAAAAATATAAAAAAAATATTTATTGGCAATATTATGTAAAAATAATCAGCTTTAGTACATTTCAGAAGATGCAAGTGCAGCTTCTTCGTCTGCCGGGTTTGTCGATAGTAATTTTTATTTTAAAAGTGAAACTGGGATTGTGTTTAGTTTGTCTATATTTCACATTTTATAAAAATTTTCAAAAATATAATTTTTATCTTAATAAAATCCATAAAAGCGTAAATATCCTTAATTTTTAGGGCTATATACTTTAAAGTTGATATATATTTGTTTTTCAGGTAACGGATTACTCAAAACGTAATTAAATACTGTCGGAAAGATTTAATTAATATTTTGCTGTCCAATGAAAATACTTACCATGGAAACTGACTTTAATAGTAACAAGCAAGTGTGTTTTTGATAAAATTTACTAAATTTTGACAATTAAAAAAAAAAACTTTTTTTTTTCCGGAAAGATTTAAGTATTAAAAGTAAAATTTCTACATCCAACATTATAATTTAATTATTTTTCCCAAAATTTTTGAGATTATCATTCTAACATTTCTCTCTAATTTAAAACAAGAACGATCGAAATTCGTTTTATTATTGTTTGTTATTTAAATGCTTCCCTGATAAATTTAGAGATTTTTCACTGATAGAATAGAGAAGTTTTATAACTCAGGGTACCTCAGAATTTGGCAAAGAGCCAAATATGATAATTAAGATTATGGAAATTGTTTTTTAAAATTTAGATTCTAATAACTTCGTTTTGCAGCAAACTTTCTAGTTTTCTTTCTCTCTCTCTTTTTAGCGCGTGCTCGTTTTCAGTTATTTATTCAATTTTTGTAGTCTGTAAGTTCACCAGAAGATATAATTTCCACAGAAAAAAAAGAAAAAAAAATTCCTCACATAGTTTGAGTGGCCGTGAGAGCCACAAGTGCTCAGATTATTTTTATTATTATTATTTTCAGAATCCCACACATGCGAGTTGTTTAGTTCGTTGTAAAGAAAACCGGAATTTAATGATTTATAATTGGGATGCGGGTTAATACACAAGTACCAGAAAATCGAATATGTATTTTGGATGCTCTTTTTCCTAGGCAAATTCTGGCTCTAAATTCTGTCACCAAATTTCATTTATTTAAATCTTTTCATTTTTGAGTTCTCGCGTTTACATGTTTATGAAAGATCAGACCAACAAAAGGTCAATCCTTTATAGATTTGATTAAAATTTAATTAAAAATATAAGCTTTATATGCTAAAACTGTGTACCAAATTGCATATATCAAAAGTGTTCTGTTTTGAGATCAAATGCATGCGGAAGTACAAACTGACAGCAATCAAACCCTTGTCGTATTTGTTTCAAAAATTCCTTCGAATCTAGATTGTAGAATGTTCGTCAATCTTTTGTTGCTGTTATTATTATTATTATGTTAACTTTTATTCGAACATATACTTCCCCTGAAGAGATTTCATTCAAATTCGGCAGACATGAACAAGTTTGGTGTAAAGATCATTTATTAAATTTCATAACAGACAAATATTATTCCATAAATGTGCATTTCGAACTCTGGGAGATCTAAAACGTGGGCATTTGTCAAAATTTCGAATTTGAATTTTTTGATGATTGCAATACTTTCTGTTTGTATATTTTATGTATGGATCACTGAAAACATAAAATATTGTACGAAAGCCAACGAAATCGAAATATCACAAGGTTTTGATTTTGTTAACATACATCGTATCACCATGCGGATTCTTCTTGTATGCTATTAAGCAGACTATATTTCAATTAAGTCAATAATAATTTGAATTAAGTGGCAGATTCTCCTTTCACGTTAACACTTCTCTAACCCTAATCAACTTCATACACTTTGTATAACCTGATATCACCTCGGGCAAAGTGTAAATTTGAGTAATAAGTACAATATAAAACACCGCCACCGGATACAATTATATTAAATAATAAACAAAATCTCCAGATCCGCACTCGAAAAGTCCACCCGCCGCCTTGATTAACTGCACTTCATGAAACCAGCCTGAAAGTTGGGCCCTCATCCCCTAAACGGCGCTCTTATCGCTGCCCCATTATGCCTGATTGCGGCAATCCCGGAGATAATATCGCGATTTTCCCCGCGGATTAATGATCATCGAGATCTTCCGCTAATCCATTTGCCGGTTCCGTGGCCAGAGCGTGCCAGACTTCCAGACTTTAGGTTAGGGGCACGTGGCCCCGGATATACGTCACATCCGACGTGCCATTTTCCTGTGTGCGGGCCCTTGTTAACGTGTGTAATGGATGTTAGGTGGTGGATTGTGTGCCTCGGCGTGTCGAAATCCCTCTGCAATCGTTTGGCTGGGGGTGGGTTTGTGTGTACTCGGGGTAGGCTGGGTTCCCACGAACAAGGGAATTTTGCCATATTTTTCGCTTGGTAGGTTTTAGGTTGAGTGGTTTTGTTTTAGATGGACTATGAGGTTGATGGAAAATGCTCGTTTCATCTATTTTTTGTGTCACTTTAAAGTGAAGAACATTGCGTATATGAAAAGTAATTCTATCGTGAGAATGAACGTTCTTTCCACAGAGACCATCGCTTTCTCTTCTTCTCTATGGTTTTTTTTTTCTTCTTTCCATTAACTAATAGTATGTTAATTTGTAAAAAGTGAGAAATTAGAACAAAATATCACTGTAAATCAAAATTAATTCTTCAAATAGAGCTATTTGAAACCTGAACTTGGTCATGAATCGTTTCCTTAGAAATGGCCCTTTATAAAACTAGTATTCACCTGAATTATTTTTTGTACTTAGCAGTCTCGAGATTTTCTCTAAAAATAAGATTGGACTTTCTTTTCAATCCCCTCTTTTGTGGAGGAGGAACATCTTACATACAGATTTAAATACTGATCAACGTGAAAGATGCATCTGGCATTTGTTTTTACTATTATTTTTCATAAATGTTTAGTATACAGTATTGCTTGACATCATCTTATGTTATTCAAATAAATGGACAGATGAAAAAGGAAAAGTAAATAAATTCACTTGCAAAACAAGTATATAAAGGAAATTATTCATTCGAATAATTTTATTAAAATGCTGATTTTTCTGGACTTTCTACGTTTATCTTCATTTTATCTCGTTGATGCTTTTTCCACTTGCAAATTCTTTTTTACTTTTTCATGTCAGAAGTACATATAAAGAAAGTATTGTAATCAAAGAATTTCCTCTCAAGATTTTGAAGAGTCTTCATTTTAGAAACCCTTTAAGTTCGAGTGCGTTGGGAGGGATATTTTTGGTATTATATTTTTGTGCTCCTCCTTTCGTCTATATGACAACAGAATACTTTTAAAAATACAATAAATTAGATATACAAAACTTGACATATGATCCTTGCACCTAAATTGTAGATCTGCTTAATTTTAGAATCTACCGAACGAGAACAGATGCACTTCTTAGATGCAGTCGCAGTAAGCCAAACTGGGACACCATAGGAAAAAAAAAACTTGCATTGCCAAAATATTTTAATTAAAATGAATTAGAAAAAAACCAAAAGGTTCTTTTTAACAGTGAATTTATTGTACAGCTAAAAACAGAATCAAATAGCTCCAATTCATAAATTATAATTAACAATTTAGACATAAAAGAAAAATTTGTGAAAAAAAAACCTTAAGCCAAACTCGGGCATCTCACAATTTAATGCATAATAATTGCAACTGTGGAGAAAATTACTGCCAGTTTTATGGTTAGCATTCTAGTTATTGAAGGGGATTTCCCAATAATGTTATTTTAATTTATTGGGAAAATAAACATTAATTAAAAGGCCAATGCAAAGGGGCCAAACGAGCCTTGGGTAAAGAATTATTAAGCATGCTGAAGATAGAAAGTCTGTACCAAAAATAACATATCTTGTCGACAAAGGTCATTCAACGATTCGTGATACCATAAAACACTTCAAAACCAATAATCACACCGAAAATAAGCCTAAGACAGTCCAAAATAAGACTTTCACTGAAGCAGATCTGCAATATTTAATAAGAAAAATGAAAGCAAATCCATTCCTTAATACACCAAAACTAGCTATTATTACTGAAAAGAAATTAAGAAAAGAAAGTAAGCCTATCAACAATACGAAATATGCTCCATAAGGCAGATCTCAATGGAAGATAAACCAGACAAAAGCCTTTCATAAATAAGCGAAATCAGATCTAAGACAAATTCTCGAAACAGGGACTTAAATTCGCAATGAGCGAGAAAACAGACTTTTCTAAATCGAAAAAGGTTTTATTTACTGATGAGAGCAAATTCGATATTTTTGATTCCAGTGACAATCCTTACATCTGGAGAAAATCGAACAAGGAAATGCGCACAAAAAATTTGAAAGCAACTATGAAACAAGACGGCTGCTCAATTATGGTCTGGTGAGTCGTTTCCAACTATTGGCCTAGGAACCCTGCATTTCATTGATAGGAGAATGGATAAGAGTATTTTTACCTCGACATTTTAAAAAAAAGATTTACCATAATGTGTGCAGAAACTTTCTCTTGACAACGACTGGCAATTCTATTAGGGTAGTGATCTAAAACATAAAGCTTATCGGGTGCTTTCCTGGCTCTTATATAATTGTCCTCATGTCATGGACCCAAAGCCCCGATATAAATCCCATCGAAAAGTCATAGGAATACCTTAATAAAAAAAGTGTGAGAAAATGCCGTTTCCAGTGAAGATTAATTGAAAAGGAGGAATGGGAAAATATTAAACTCAATTTTTGTGAAAAATGGATGCAATTTGTGCCTAACTATCTTAATATGGTTATAAAAACAATGGTTTGTTTACAAAATATTAATTCATTGGAAATATTAACTAGTTTTCAAAATCTTCTTATCCGTCCAAGTTTGGGTTGTACATTATTTTTTGTTTAATTATTCATTAATAATTTTTGATTTTTGTTTTTAAAAATTGCAAAAAATTTACTATTGAAATTTTATTTAACTATGTTTCTTATCATTTTTGATTTAAAAATTCTGATTGTATTAGTATCTTTTCTTTGGTGTCCGAGTTTGGCTTAGAGCGACTGTAAATGCTCGATTTTCTGTATAATAGAAAGAAATTAAAAGGGCGTCTTTACTTTTTTTTTTCTTTTTTGCATAAACAGGTTGTTACTAATGTTTTTTTATTATTATTTATTTATTTATTTAAAAGATTGCGTTTAAATAGCTGTATTTATTTTCATGCGTGTTTTTCTCACTATCTCAGGGAAATAATAAGTACATTAGCGTTCGGAGGATCATAATAATAATAACCGTTGAAAGTACCATGATGAGCAGGTTTCATTGTAAGACATGCTTTTAAATTTTAATTTTTTTAAAATTAAGGCAATTAATAAGATTTTTGAAGCTTCGTTACACTTTCAATTAAGGTTTAACTTCATAAATAAGCAACGATGACAGTTTTTAAGAGCATCCCTTTTTACCATTGCTACACTTTAATCAAATGGATGTATAAAGATATAGACAGAAGAATTGGGAAATGAATAGGAAAATGACGAGAATGATTCAAATAAATGATTTCTAAAATAATATGACTTAAATATCTGTAAACCAAGTCACAAAAAAAATTTCATTGAAATTTTTAGTAATTATTAATTTTAGTAAACTAATTTTTCTTCAAAATCAACTATTTAAAAACAAATTTTGAAGCAACTGTGAAAATCCGAGAAAAAAATAGCATGTCATCCAAACTAGCATCAAATAAAAAAAAAGTATGAGAATTAAAATAGCTTCCTTCAGTTAATTGTTTCCAATATTATCGCCAACAAATATCAGAATTACGAAATAAAAAAAATGGTGATAAATCACGATTTAAAAAAATTACTTTGAATGTTTTTAGAGTAATATATATCATTTCATCACATAACTCGTTTCATGTTCATATTCACGTTTTCAATCTTTTTTATCAAATACTAATAAATGAAGCATACAATAAAGTTTAGTAGACTGTTCTATTTTAATAGAATTCCGTTTTTATTTCCTACATTACAAAGAGAAAATATCGTTTCGCGGAAAATTCGAATTTAGGATTTTGGCGAATTTCTGCCTTTGAGACCTGTTCCATGTATCAGAGAAACACATTTCTGGAATTATGTCTGTGAACACGATAGCTCAAAAACGCTTTCAGACACTAAATAGGCAGATTTCTATTAAATTCGAACTGAGATCTATTCAGAGAATGTTTGCCTCTCCGAACACAAGGAATACAATAAACCAAAGAGTGGGAGTGGTCTCCCCAAAACTTTCTCGCATGCACTCTAATAAAGATGTTATCACAATGAATGCGTTGCATGGCATTGGCATACAATAGTTACGAAATATTACCCTTTGGCGGGAATTTAACATTTTTACTGGAGTGATTGTATGATGGCGATAATTTTGGTGATTAATCCCTGACATGTGGTTAAAAGTATCTAAAGACGTATTATTCCCAACCGGAAGAAACAAAAATTTGACAAAGCTACACTTAAAGTCGCCAAATCATGTACCAAATTTAATATATTCAAGTCTACGTATTTTTGAATTATCGTGTTTACATTTTTCTGAAAGTGCAGACCAACAGACAGCCAACCAGTAGTTGGATATGACTCAAAATTTGATTGGTGTCTACACTACAGATGCTAAAGGGTGTACCAAATCATATCTATCTAGCTCTCTTCGTTTTGTAGCTATCGTGCTAAATTATATTTGAACAGCCGAACAGACAGACTTCTTCTGAATGGATTTTACTCTAAATTTGATAGAAATCTACAACTTTGGTTAAAAGGTTGTACACCAAATTTCATCCATCTAGTTCAAAGCGGTTTTCATAGACAAAATATCCATCGGTTTATCATATACAGATAGACAGACATATTCCAAAAATGTGCTTTTCGAGCCCAGGGTGGTCTGAAACCAGGAGATTCGTCAAAATCTCGAGTTCGAAATTTTTGACGATTATTATACTTTTTCTGTACTTTATATACAAGAAAATAAAGCGGCAATTTAGATAAATTAAATTTTATATAGAGTTTTAAGAAATAAGTGTATATTTATATTGAATTCTGATCCAAATTCGTCAAAGTGTTTACTGTGTCTCAGTCAATTCATTCGTGCACATATAAATGTGATTAAAAAAATTCAGTAACTTAAATAAATGAATTTTATTAGGCGACGTTGTTATTAAAATTGTGGTTCTGTGTCAATTTCAATTTCAATCATTCGGAAAAAAAGGCATTCAAAATATATATTTGGCTTTCTTCTCTCTGATAAAAAGCACGAAGAGTTCATGTGTGGCATTCTGAAGATAAAAGATAAAGATGAGCATTCGTGACATACATGACTTGTTGGGGTTCACAATTTTATATGAAAGGGATAACATTTCATAATGAAATTTGAGAGAAAGTTTCAAGGGATTCACTCTTGCGGGTTTAAAATTGTGAATAAACAATAACAATTAATAAATCGTTTCATAAAGAACACTTTACTGTAAACCATACAATCGATAACTTTCGATTCAGCTGCAGATTAACTAAAACGTACACATTTATGTTAGTAGCATTACTTTCTCATCATCTCACAAGCATTCGCAGACAAAATCAACAGTCTGGATCGAAAAAGAGTTTGAAAAATTATTTCTGGGGCTGCAGTCGAGAATTTTGCCTCCTTTTTTTTCCCACGTATCCTGGCAGACTGAAAAGAGTGCGGGCCCTACTCCTACTCAGAAGTCTCTGGGGACGCTTCTCCCGGGTCACGTGCTCCAGGGACTCAAGGGAGTGTTCCCCAGTCCTGGGAAACGTGGAATTTCTCATGCAGCAACTTGTCGAGGAGAAAGTGAACCGAGGAAGAAATAATTTATAGCATCCGAAGCTCCTCTGCCTTTTGATCGGTTTCATGCGTATAGTTGGTGCATTTTCTATCTCTCCTGTGTCGTTAATAAATGGTTTCGAATACCATTCTCTGTTTAGTATCAATTCTCAGTCTTTTAATATTGCCGATCCAATTTTCTATATCAGCTTTAATGCCAATTTTTTCTATTATTTTAGCTTTTTTTTAATTTTTATTCTGCCATTATTTTTTATTTATATATTTTAAACTCGAACTAGCTAAATAGATGAAACTTGATATTCCTCCTCCAATGGTGTTTATCTTTTGCTTTTTCTTTTTTTCAAATAACTTGAAGACAAAATTTGTGATTTTCCTCGATCGCTCGCACATAGAATAGGTATTAATATTTTTCCCTCTCTAATAATCAATACACCCATATCACAGAGAATTGTACACTAAACATGTCACACAGAATAACGCTATCCATGTCAGGACACTGTTCATGTTATGATAGGAGTTACTAGTAAAATGTTTGCATTAGTGATTCGAAAAGGGACAGATTTGTTAAAAGTACGACACAGCAGCTATGCAAATACTACAATACATTCTCGAGTATCCGTTTCACGCTTATCCGGCTTCCGTGCTATCCGGCCTAGTTTTCCTTTATCGTAATTAAATAAAGAAGGCAAGGCGCTGCATCGGCAACATTGCCAAGATGCGGGCATTTGCTATGATCCTCATACGTGTCGTGTGCAAAATACAAATTGTGACAAGAAAAAAGCAGCGTTCTGCTCGTTGCTCCGTCAGTGTGTAACGGACCTCAATTGATGCCACTGTACCTGATTATAACAGTACAGAACAGTACATCCGGTATTCGTAAGTACGCATTCTACGTGATTTGAGAAAAATGGAGAGTTTAGTACTCAGTAAGAAGTAAGAAAATACGTATTATAACAGTGAGTTTTGGTATGAAAACTTTGTATTCTAGTACTGGTTGGCAAAGAAATAAGTTCATAGAACTCCTGACTATTCGGCTGGCCTTCCGCCTTATTAAGCCATATACTCGGGAGTGTACTGTACTTGCTGATTAGTCTAATACAGCTTAAGCAAAGGCAGAAGCATTTTGTTGTTGAAGCATCAATACGACAGTCAAGAAAAAAAAATTAATGTAAATTACTACTAAGACAAAGTCAATATTATTTTCTAAAATAGATAAACAAAAACAGCTTTCTCTTCTGTTTAATTGTAACTAAAAGCAGTAAAATAATAATTAAAATGCAGTAAAATATTCTATAATTTGTATTACACCGTTTTTTACATATATGTTCTTTTTTTACATTAGTCCTTTTATTTTATATCTAAAATAGGGGGGAAAAGTTTTAAGCATAAGAGTCGTTGAAATATTTTATGATGCATACAAAGAGTTCAATGGCAGGTGAATATGAATATATGAATGAATGTATGAAATATATGAAAGGTGAATATATGAAAAAGCTGTACTTCAAAAAATTATTATGCGTATTATTATTTGAAAAATTAAAAATCAAAAACAGCGTGTTAGTAGATTATAAAAATTGTATTTTAATTAGCTTTTTTTTTGCAATTTGTATTAAAGTTAAAAAAGAAAGATCTATACAACAAAAAATAATTTAGCAATAATTGTAGCACAATTATAATTTTCTGAAGTTTATACTTTTGATACTGTTTTTAAAAGCGCTATTTCGTAATATAAGTGAATAATTTTTTTTCAAATCTCAAAATTGACATCAAAATATTTGTTTAGGTTTTTTATTCAGTGCATGCTCAATTACTCTACTAAAAACAATTTTCTTGTTTCAGCGAGGCGAGAACTAAAAAAATCAACCCCTGCCGTGACCAGGATTCGAACCTGGGTTATTGCGGCCACAACGCAATGTACTAACCACTATACGATCACGGCTCGTTTCACAAATGCTGAATGCAGTAATGCTCCAAAGGAAGAAGTCTTCCAATCGCTCAATTTGTGAAGTTCGGGAAAAGAAATCAGTCAGACAACTTTGACGAAACAAATTATCTCATCATTTCCCCTTTTAGATGCTCTATTTTAATCATTATCAAAAAATTATCTTTAGATATCGCATCGAAAGAAAATATATGATGTATCAATAGATATTATGATCAGAATACAGATTAAATTTCACTTAATCTCTTATCATCACTGCTTTGCTTCACGTAAATGGTCGATGTTGTTTAGTTTTAAAAAAAACCTTTGTTATACTGAATTTTTTATGCTTGTTTTTTATTTTGACTCATTTTTATGTTTGTTATTAATTTTATAAATCTTATTATTTATATACCCGAATTTCTTGCAATTAATTATTAAATTTTTCTGTAAACATAATTACTTAAAAAAATTACAAAATATAATAAATTAGAAACGTTAGAGGCGCGAAATTTTTTTTTTTTAGATTGACAATTGTTTGTTAGCGCACCTGTCTCTTTATTTGTTTTTTCCCTATCATTAGAATCATTAGATGCACCACTAGCAAATAGTGCGAAAAATCATCTGAAACAAAAAATATAAAATAAATCTTCTGCATTAAAATTTAGACTTTAAAGCATATTGAGTTATCATTGCGACTACCTGTATGGCGAATTTTATGGTTATGAGGATTATAGATTTGTTTTGGCAACGCAGATACTAACTCAGCACGCATAAACACTTCTTTTTATAGAAAACCCCTTTCGAACTACAAATATAAACTTGTGTTGATCAAAGTGGAAACATCAAAGTATAATTCAGAATTTGTTAAAAAAAGTTTTGAATTAAAGAATTTATGATAATTAAGATGGTGGCATCGGAAATTCATCATTAATAAATTTACATAATTTGGGGGTAGGATTTATTTCTATATCTGGAAGTTCTTATTTACACCTTTTTTAATCTTTCATAATTTTATGTGTTAGTGTTTTTTTTTTAATTTGTCTAATAACTACTTACAATGTTAAAGGAAAACATTTAAAGTATAATAAATTTTATTCTGTATTGGTTTAAGTTAAAGCATCAAAAGGAAAAAAATGAATGATTAAACCATAACTGATATCTTCCCCCCCCCCGCCCCACAATAATTGTGTTACGATATATAGCGTCCACATTATAGCGAACGAAGAGAGTAAGGTTTGCATAGCAAAATTGGGAAGATAGTTCGCATTTCTCTTGGGAATGGCGGATGTTAGTTAGCAGATGCTAGAATCCCTAGTAGAATACATTAATAAATAAGAAGTTGAAAATAAAAAGTTTTTCAAAGCGCAGGCTTAGAGCAGTAAAATGCAAAAATATTTTTGAATCATCAGTTTGAAGATTGATGGTAAAACGTTGCCAAAAGGAAAGAAAACCACAATATCAAAAGAAAAAAATTTTTAAAACGTTCATTAAAATAAAAATATATTATGGGTCGTAATGCAAATTCTATTTAATTTGCAATACTTCGATTAGCTGATCACACTTTGTTCTGACCACCATACTTTTAATAAAAGTAATTAGACGTTTTAATGTGGAAGCGTTTTTTTTTAAATTCTTTTAAAACATTTTTTTTTAAATTTCATTTTAGCTTTTAGAAGTTGCAATTTAAAAACCATGTTAGTGCAAGCGATATTGTTAAAATAAATTTTTTACAATCATGTGCTGATTCATTTAAGAAACACATGTCGAAAATTTCATACGAGTATTCTCATCAAATAAAATTATTTTTAATTGTTAATTGAAATTAAATTTAAAATTTATTGTAACTTAATAGTTAGTGATGATTAAAAAAATTAAAATAAGAATGGTAAAAATATAACAAATTTAACAATGGATCATTTAATGTGACATCACAAAAAACTTAACAAACGTAACTCTACGTCTCCTAACTTATACATTGTCCTCCATATGCCAAAATTAAACTAGCGTAGCGCATTTAAATGATATAAACATGATTCTATTAACTGGTAAGAAAGTTATCAGTATTAAATATAAATTATATTAAATATAAATTTTAAATTAAATAATTGAAAGAAAAATGTTTTAAGCATCAGTGTCGTAGAAACATTTAACAAAAAATTAAATAAAAGAAAATTATATAAAAAGTGATATTTCAAAAAAAATGTTATGAAATAAAACAAATATTATGAAATCAAAAATAGGGTACTAGTTGATTATGAAAATTATCTTACAATGATAATTTTTATACGAATTGCAAAAAAAAAAGTTATATATAACAAAGAATAATTCAGCAACAGTTTTAGAATAATTATAAATTACTATAATCTATATTTTTGTTGATACTGTTTTAAAAAGTGCAATTTCATAATATTAGTGAATCAATCTTTTTAAAATCTCAAAATTGGCATCGAAATATTAGTTTAGGTTTTTATTCAATTCCATGACGATTTATTTTACTAAAAAATATTTTCATGTTTCTCATGGTGAGGACAGATTTAAAAAAAAGAACCCATGCCGTGACCAGGATTCGAACCTGGGTTATTGCGGCCACAACGCAATGTACTAACCACTATACGATCACGGCTCGTTTCACGAATGCTGAATACAGCAATGCTCCATAAGAACAGGTCATTTTCCAAATTGCTCTATTTACGAAGTTCGAAGTGCGAGGAAAGGGAAACAAAGGCAGATAACCATGACAAAATCGATTATCTCATCATTTCCCCTTCTAGATGGTCTATTTTAATCTTTATCAAAAAATTATATTTAGAAATTGTATTAAAGGAAAATATACGATACATAAATAGAAATCATTATCAGAATGCA
The DNA here is from genome assembly GCA_026543865.1 of Argiope aurantia. Classification (NCBI taxonomy): domain Eukaryota; kingdom Metazoa; phylum Arthropoda; class Arachnida; order Araneae; family Araneidae; genus Argiope; species Argiope aurantia. Next base: position 1,164,913 of record JAPMOR010000331.1, read on the forward strand.
GATGAAGCTTCCAATTAAACAAGTATCCCCATTGCTTCGCTTCACGCATATAGTTGATGCCGTTTAATTAAAAAAAAGGGGAAAAAATTCTGTTATCCTGAAAGATTCATACTCTTTTTTTTTACGTTTGTTAATTTTAGTAATCTTATTATTTATTTGTCCAAAATTTTTGCAACATTCTCGAATTAATTATTAAATTATTTTGGTGAAATTAATTACTTAAAAAATTTTCAAAACAAATTAATTACGTCTGAGACACAAGAAAAATTTCTTTAGAATGACTTTTTTTTTTTTTACCTATTTTGCTTTTTTTCTCTACAATTAAGATTTTCAAGTACATTGAGTCATCATTACTGTATGTCGAATTTTATGGCTGTGAGTGTGATACATTTGTTTGGGCATCACAGATACTAGTGAAGGACCCATAAATACTTCTTTTTATAGATACAGAAGATCCTTTTCGGCTACAAATAATATCCTATGTTGATCAAAATGGAAACATCAAAAGAATTTAGAATTTTTGTTTAAAAAAATTAATAATTTTTTTTGATAATTTGTTAAAATGGCGCAACAGAAATTCATAATTAATAGACTTTAATAATTTTGGTGGATTTTCTTTCCATATCTTAAAGCTTTTATTTACAATTTTTTCCTTTTTCATAATTTTATGTGTTAGTGTTTTTTTTAATTTGCTTAATATTTATAATATCAAAGGAAAAAAAAAACATTTAAAGTAAAATAAATTTTATTCTCTGCTGGTTTGAGTTAAAGCTGCAAAAGAAGAAAAAAAAAAATCAATGATTCTACCATAATTGATATTTTTTTTTCTCCACAATAAGACATATTCTAATGTTGTATTAGGACATTTTGTAGCGATTGTCCTTATTGTAGCGAACGAAGCGGGGAAAGTTGACATACTGGGAAGATAGTTTGCTTTTTTTTTTTTTTTTTTTTTTTTTTTGTGAGGGGGGGATTGACAAACGTTAAAGAGCAGATAGCAGTATCCGTTGTAGAATAGATTGATAAATAAATAGTTGAAAATAAAAAATGTTTAAAAATAGAGGTTTAGAATATTAAAATGCAAAATATATTTTTGAATCATAAATCTGAAGACTAACGGTAAATGCAATAGAAGCTGGAAAAATTGCCAAGAGGAAAGAAAATCACATTGATTATCAAAAGAAAGAAAGTTCTTTAACATCACTAAAATTAAAGTATATTATGGAAGCAATGAAAATTACGTTTAATTTTTCGATTAGTGGCTCACGTTTTTCAGGTTTTGTTCTCACCGCTAAATTTTTAATAAAAAATTATTTTTGACTTTGTAAAACAAAAGCGTTAGTTTTACATTCTTTTAAAACATTTTTTAAACTTCATTTTATATTTCAGAAATTGAAGTTTAAGAAGGGGAACTGATGCAAACGATATTGTTAAAATAAATTCTGTTCATTCATGAACTTATTTAAAAAACACATGCCCAAATTTTCATATACGCATTCTCCTCAGATAAAAATATTTTAAATTATAATTGAAACTAAATTTAAAATTTAGTGAAAAACAGTAGCTAATGATAATTAAATAATTCAAATAAGAATGTTTAAAAAAATATAACGAATGTACTAATGGAGAGGTTTAATGTGACTTCACAAACACAACACAACGTTTATTAATATTAATTCATACATTGCCCTCTGCACGTCAAAATAAATTAAGGGCAGCGCATTAAAACCATGTAAACATGATTCTATTTACTGGTAAAAGAAACGTCATTTATTATATATAAAACATATGAAATATAAATTTTTAAACTAAATTCTGATAAAAGAAATACGCTTTTATTTATTATGAATAATGAATTTTCTTTTTGTATTTAATTTCAACTTAGTAACTATAGGTTATAAGAAGACAAATAGAGGCTTTGTTATACATTTGTATTTCAGTCTATAATGCGAAACTATATCAAACACTAGTCCAGAAGTAACTGCCTTTTAAAAGAAAAAAAGTTCCTTCAAAGTGATTCTTGTTTCTGTCCATTTTCTAAAGCTGCAGCTGAATTTTTTTTTTTTCCTTGGAATTTCACTTAGGAAAAAGCTCAAAACGACGCCATTTAACGAGATGGCACTGTAAATAAAGTAGTAGTTTGTTTCAAAAAAATAAAAAAATCTTACACCTTTTTTTTTCCCTCGTAAATGATCGAAAAAAAGGAAAAGTTTTCCAAAGTTACCGTTTCGTTTTCTCACTGGTTCTCTCTCTTTCTCTCTTTCCTTTTATTACTCTTTTTTGGATCCACTAACCTTTGGTTCCCTTTTACCTCCTAAACCGATTGATTTGCGATAATTGAAATGCTCGAGCGATTTTTGACTTTTCTGTCCTCTTTTACTCCGCTTTAAAGTTTCGAAAAGGAAGCGAGTTGTAAAAATAAAAGAAAATATATTTTCTATAGATTGATATCTTCAGGTTGGAACCATCTAAAAAGAAAACAATTCAGATCTTTTTTTTCTTCTGTATAGGTTCGATTTTTGTTTTCGGTCTTTTTACACTGGACTATATCCGAAATAAAGAAAGAGGAAAAGTCTTTATAAAGAAGAAAAAAAAAAACATACTTTCAAAGAGTTATTCTGATACTTTTATAAGTAAGAGGAGGAAACTTAATACTTCGTCACGCTTTTTAGAAATTTAGTTGCGAGATTTGGCGCAAAACAGCTAAAAGGATAATGGGATCTTCTGTTTGGGATAAAAATTGGGAAGTTCGTGTTCTTTTACAGTGTACTTGATAAAAAGTTATCCATGGCCCCATTTTTGCACAGTTTATCCTATTGATTCCAGTAGCAGTTGAATGATTGATTGATTTGATTTGATGATGCAAGAACCAGATTTGGTCATTCTACGCCAAACATTTTTTAACAGGGTTTTCGTGTGGAAATTTAAGGCATTCTATGAAAAAGATACAATTAAATCTGATGTAAAATTTAAAAGGGCAAAAATATTTGAATGAGGGTTTATCAACTGAAATCTCATTTAAGTTCAAAACAGTCGCGCCGAAGTCAGTTTAATGAACAGTTTGAGATAACGTGTGATTATAAGGTTTGCGAAAAAAAAAAGTGAGTTAAAAAGAGTTTTGAATTTTGTGACAAAAAATACAAACTTGGTAAACCCTCTCCAAACAAATGGCAAACATAATGAAAACTCTTGAAAAGTTTTTAAAAAAGTAAGTCTAAATATGAGGTTTAAAATTCAAAAGGAAATGAATTAATAAATTTAACCAACGGGCATGGTCTCCCCAAATTTTCTCGCATACTCTCTAATAAACTTGTCACGCCAGAGAACGCCTTATATTGCATTGGCGTACATTAGTTACGAAATATTAATTTATGGCGAGAATTTAGCATTTTTGCTGAATCTATCGCGTCTTGGCGATTAGTTCCTGGCATGCGTCAACAGTATCCAAAAAAACTGAATTTGTGTTTTAGACACGTTTTTCTCAACCCATTGAAACAAACATTTAACACAAAACTGTACTTGTAGTCACAAATTTTCATATCAAATTTCATGTATTTAAGTTAAAGCATTTCCGGGTCATAGCATTTATATGTTTATGAAAGTACATACCGACAGACAGTCAACATATTATTGGATTTGGCTGAAATTTTGACAGGTGTTTACACTATAGTTCTTAAATATGTGCACTGAATTTTAGTTAACTAGCTCTCTTCGTTTTATAGTTATCGTGTTAACTTATATTCGAACAACCGGATAGACGTATTACCTCTGAACAAAGGTTACTCAAAATTTGACAGAAATCGGCAAATTTGGCGTAAAGACCGTATACCAAATTTCAGTCGTCTAGCTCAAAGCGTTTTTGAGTTATCTTTGTCACAGACAGATAGATTAACTTTTTCCAAAAATTGAGTTTTTCGAATTCAGGGAGGTCTAAAACGTGGCGATTCGTCAAAATCTCGAGTTTTTCGAATTTTTTGACTATTACTATTCTTTCTCTATACTACGTTTACTAGAAAGTAAAAAAAAAAAAAAATACACATTCAACATATCAAATCTGAAAGCTAACGGCAAATCAAAACTATTCAAACTTTGAATAGAAGATAGCGAAAAGAGTTACTAAAGAACATTTTCACCACTTCTCCAAATTTCCGCAGCACGCCAGCGGGAGGATGTTTGATGCGGTTTGATCTGCAGAATCGGATTTAATGTGCACCAGTTGGACATACACAACGGATCATTAATAGAATCGAGCTCCGAAGCCTTGACCTTACCACAAAGTCAAAGTGACCCTCCGCTTTTTGGGAGAAGAAGGTTTTGGTTTGGATGGCAATTAACAATGCACCAAAACTTTATTTGTATTATTACAAAGGAAAGCGGCTACTTCGACAAGTTCTATATTTGAATTTTCAAATAGTTGACTAGAGTAAGGTCCGTATGATACGGAGCGTGAATTGAGACTTCGTAATCCGAATCACGAGTTATTGCAAAGCTATATCTTGCTATGTAGACCTGGTATGTCATGCAACTACAAGCCACGGATCAATAGTTTCATCATCTCTGTGTGAACAGCTACTGCTTAATTTAGGTTCCTACAACACTTTCTAGCAAGAGGGAGAGGGCGACTACTCGCTGTTCCTTCTGGGTGCATATTGTTATCATGTGATAGGTTTATCCTTTTTCCGTTAAAAGCGAAGAGAAATGATAATATAAAAATTAAACTTTACTCATGTGAACACAATTATTCAAAATAGAGCAAATTTTCAGTTATTATGCGATTTTTCATCACAACCATACTGTTAAACTAGCTCGTGCTGAAAGCGAGTTATATAACTGAACCAGTGGCAGTGGTCCCTACGGAACTTGATCGCATACTCTCTAATAGATGTAACTGTGTATTATTAGGTTGATTCCTATGGAAAGACCACCTTTTACAATGGTTGTGTTGTTATTACATATGGCACTTGCCATAGACAAGCCCTCTGACGAATACTTTCAGTGATTTTAGCCGAGTTTGTGCAGTAATTTCTGAGGGTAAATGCCCCTGAGCATCCAACGACGGAAGTCTGACTTCTAGAAAATATGAAGATGATACCCGTACATCCACTTGCACAGCCCCTTTTTACAGGAGGGGGGGGGGCTCTTTCACACACCTCACAGATAAAACACAAGGTAAAGAACAACCATGCCCGAACAAGGACTCGAGCGTGGACCGCCCAGATCCTGGGGAAACCGCGCTACCCTAAATCCCAAAACCACCCTTCGCTTAAAAGTTAATTATATATAACGTTTTGTCCATATTATCTTATGAATAAGATATCTAGCATAATTTTGTTTGGATTTTAACTAGCTTGGAATATGTTGTTAGAAATATAAAAATCTTTGACGAGTTCATAAATGGCTCATTTACCTCAAAGGGGGTGGAAATGGTGGTGGTTGAAATTTTCATTTCGCCATAACATTCTTAATATTGAAGATAGAAAAACAAATCTAATCCAACGATAAATGCAGTTTTGTTTCAAATCTTTATTTCGATCGATTGAAAAAAACATGTGTAAAGAATTATTCGTAAAAAAATTCAAGGAGGGCACTAGAGATTCGGTAAAAATACTAAATTTACGCCAAAAATATTTTATTACTATTGTAAGCCAGTGCCATGCAAGGCATTAACTGACATGACAAGTTTATTAGAGAGTAACCAAGAAAGTTTTGAAGGACAACTCCCGCTATTATTAAAAGGTTTCATTTCAAAATTAACTTTTGCTTTTTTTATATAGGTGTTTTTTTAATAACTGTATTTCTAGAAGGATTATTATTAAATCTTTATTGACTTACAGAATTACTAAAAAATAGGGAAGTGATAAAAAATTTAGGGCTAGCAATGCTGTATTTGTATTTAAGGTCTTTAAATCTAATTATAGTTATAGATTCAAGCATTTCAAAAAATATTATAAATTTTATATATTTGTTCTATTCAGTCAATCTCCTAATTAGAATTTTTTTTTCGAACAAAGGTATGGACAATTTGTATATTTCACGCCAACAAATGGAATAGGAATTAAGCGATAAGATTAGAAAAATAGTAATTAAGATAAAATCAGAGATACAAAAATCGTAAATAAATTTTATAGAAAATAATATCATCATTGAAAACTTATAAATGACGAGATTTAAGAGAAAAGAAATCAGCCAAATAAATGCGCTACAATTTTATTAATGGTAAAAAACGCCCATTTATATGATGCCATCGATTTTCACTGCTCTATTCCAAACTGTTAATAAAATTTTGGATATTGTTAATAATATAATAACCTTCCTCGACTTTCATGAAATCTTAGTGTGAACTATTCCAGAGAGCTAAAAGAGTTCTTAACATAAATTAACCTTAAATGATTCTTTAATTAATTAACTTACTACTATAATCATGAGTCAATTATGAAGGGAAAAAATACCAACTTCGACATTTTGATGTATTTTTAATTTTTAGATCGCTTCGAGCCCAAAAACATCAAAAAAGAAATAAGGGTTTTTGTCTGTGGACAAGCAACTCAAAAATAATATGAAAAAACGTCGCTTTTATATCGTAATTGAAAATTATCATGCTTTTTTTTATCAAATTGATTAATGGTAAGGGGTCCAAAATGTAAATTCTGTGTTCTTCATTCAACAACAAAGTTGAAAATTTTAAAATGCGCCATATTAAAATCATTAGGATCGGTTTTAGGACTATTTAACTTAGTGTAACGATATTTCTAGCAGAATTCTTCGCAGTGGAAATTTGAATTGCCAGTTATCATAATATTGGGCTTCTGTACCAAGTCGCTTTTCTCTATCTCACCTCTCACCTCCCCCCTCCCCCCAGAAGAATAAAGAAGATGAATATTATTACTCCTAAAATGCGCCAGCATTTTTTTTCTACCATAAGCTTTTCTGTATTGATAATATTTATTTCTTTCTGTTTATGTGCTTTCTGTTCATACATTCTTTCTGTTCATACATTTATTTCTTTCTGTTTATGTGCTTATTTTAAGCATCTCTCGTCGTTTTTTTTGGGAGGGGGGGTATTGTTGTTTTCACCTAACAACTCCAAACAACAGAAAAATAAAATCTCACACAAAAATATTGTTGCTTACCTTTAAATTAAACTCGGATTCACCAAAAGCACTCTCGAGACAAGCGAAAGCATTTGGAAGAAAACTAGAAGGCATTAATTCGAAAGCGGAATCCGCAGAACTGGATTGCCGTAGAAACAGAATAAAATATTTAAAAGTTCTCCCTCCCCTTACTCTCGCCTATTCCTCTTGCATTTTACCACTTATTTAAATCAAAATGGATCCAAGATATATTCAAACATTCACTCATAGAGATACTCTAATTTATTTATATTTTACTTTACATCATGAAGAAAATGAAAAAGGGAAAGAAGAGAGAGAGAGTGGGGGGTATAGGAAAGTGTTTTTCCAACAAGATGTGCAAAAACACGCGTGCGAGGAAGAAAAACACAAATAAATTATAAATAACAAACACGCTTAGGATACAAACAAATAAGTAGCGAAATTTGAATCTCAAAATAAGAGAGCCGCAATTTGTAGGCATTATGTGGAACACAAGCACAGCGAGCGTCTTTCGTGGGTTTGTATCCACCATGGAGGCTGTGTTCCCCACCCTCTCCTAGATCTCTCTTCGCTCTCTTTTCCACCACAATTCTATCCACCCTCAAGTACCCTCCCCCCGCTTTTCGGCTTCAAACTATCCTTTCGTTTCTAGGGATATTGAAGTTGGAGGCGAAGGGGCAGGCGGGGAGAGGGATCTCATTGATTGCTCGAGGCAGGTGGGGTGGTTGCTCTAGACATAGCGCAGGAGATTCTTGTGGACCACCCCCGCATCCACTCTCTTTCGAATTCCTCCCAATTTGCAGAGCCCCATTGCCCCCCCCCCCCCTTCCAACACACACAATGAAAATATAAAGAGAAAAAAATGAAAAGATGGGGGATGGTGTACAGTGGGGTTGACGGATACATGTAGGCGATTGTTGAGTTATAATACAGTCTGGAGATTAATGAAAAAGTAAAAGAAAATAGCTTGGAGAAGAGAGGTGGTTTTTTTTTTGGTTTTTTTTTTTCCTCCCTCCCTTTTTTTAAACATCCTATCTCTCCAAAAATGCATTTTTGGATGGAAGG
>JAPMOR010000331.1:1173489-1206963 GCA_026543865.1 Argiope aurantia
AACTTTTATTGCGACCCAAATTTAGAAGGATAAATAAGAAAGTGTATCTTTAATAAAGAATAATAAATTCGATTTTAAATAATTTTCATCCTAAATTATATAACACCGCTTCATGTCCTTGCAACTATAAGCTGCTGGTAATTTAAATAGTGTAAAATGGTTACTGCGTCGGCCGGGAGTTGAACCGGGTCAACTTCTTGGAAGGCAGCTATGCTAACCCTTATATCACCGACGCTCTGCCGTGAACTACAGTAAAATTTTTCTTATTTAAAGCTACCAGGTGGGCAAGATCAACCAAAAATACGAATTTAGAAAAAAGAATTGGATTTAAAAGTGAGGATCACAGTGGTAAAAGCTATTTTCAAGCTAAAAATTATTAATTTTAGCAATTTTTATAGAAAAAAATACACACACACACACACACACACACATATATATATATAAAATAAATATACGTAACTGATTTTAGTTTAAAAACCTAAAAAGAAACTATCGTTATACCATTGACGCTATACTTTGATTTACAGTAAAACTTTTCATATTCGGAACTATCAGAAGTTGAAAGAACAACAAAAAATCTGAATTTAGAAAAAAATTGGATCTAAAAAGGAGTACAACAAAAGTAAAAACTATTTTTGAGATAAAAATTAATTTTTAACTTGAAGAAGTTTTTATAGAAATATACATATTTATAACAAATAAATGTTATAAATATGCATAACTTACTGATTTTATATTATATATAATCAGTAAGTAATTTTAAAGTTCAAAAAAAACATTTATTAAAATAACTATGTAGAAAATGTAGCAATTAAAAAATATACAACAGTCTAGATACAATGTGATTATAATGTTAAGGCTCTAAAAGTTGACAGCTTTCAGACAGACGAACGCATTTGAAGAAAGGAAGAAAAGATGTAAAACGGAAGGCAGATATCAAAGAAATAATAAGATTGTAATAAATATATGCTGACTTCTCCTTCCTTATCAAAATACATACGGCTGGCATCATTCATTCTGACGTCACAACTGCAGACTCGTCAGAACTAGACACACAGTATGACTTCAAAATAGACATTATCTACAAATGTAAAGTGTTCAATGGGTTTTTTTTTCCCCCTTCTATGCTTTCTCAAGAAAAATAAAAAAGGTTAAATGGATGCAAAGTACAGATGACTTTAAGCAATAAAACAAATTCAAAAACTATTTCTTACGATTTTTAATCTTGATTTCGATTTAATCAAAATGAATTGGATTTATAGAAGATATCTTAGTTCTATATTAAAAGGAAATTGAAAGACCTAGGGGAAAAAATTCAAATTATTGCCTCGAATCGAAATAATAAATATAAAAACATTAAAAAAATTGTCAATCCATTAGACGTCAAAAATTTTTTAATCAAAATTTTAGAGGTAAGAACAAAAATTGTAAAAGAATAAGAATCAGATATTAAAGTAAATTGAAATCGCAATCACATTTACGATTTGGTTTAATTTTAATATAAAAATGTTTCGGATTTTTTTCTTATGATATTCATTGTGATTTTATAACTTCTATTATACTCTGCTCCTCGCGTTTTTACGATTTTGGTCTTGACCTCCTGATTTTTGATAAAAAATTATTTTTCTTTTTTAATACACTAAATAAAAAGTTTTTTTATATATATATTGTTTTCAAGTTCCTAATGTCTATTCCTTGTGATTGTTTCTTTTTTTCTTATTATTACTTTCAAGAAATATTTGAGAATTTCTTTCTGATTATTATATTTCCTCTTAATTTTTTTATATTATTTCCTGATTTCCGATAAATATTATCTGCCATTTTTTATTACAATATAGCAGTGTTTTTTTTTATTTTTAGTATTTTTCTAGCTTTTAGTTTGTAATACATTTTTTAATTTATAAATATAAACAATATGGAACCAAAATCTTAATTTCTAGATGGTGAAACTATTTTTTTATAAATTAATTAATGATTAAAAGTGTTAAAATATTCTATTGGCATCAGGAACTAATAACTGTCCAAAATTCCAAAGCTCTAGTACATTAAAAAGCGAGTGCAAAATTTATTACAAAATTCCACTTTTGCAAACATGAAACATGTAAAGTTCAGTAAAAAAAGAAAGAGAAAAAATATTGACCTTAGTAAAGTCCTAATGTATGAATATTTTATGATATGAGAATTTTTATCTTTATTTTTGCTTATAAAATTTAAAATCCGATTGAAGAAACAATGCAAAGATTTTAATCACAGCTCTGTTCGTAAATTAAGAAACTTTATCAATAATAGTTATGAAAGTCATACTTACAACCAAATAGAACAAAGGGATTTATAAGCGGTATGCACAGAAACCTAACACCAGCAGTAATTTATACAAACGATTGTCAAACACCATGCATCCACAAGAAAAAGGAAAGAAATCGTGCGTAAACAAAAAATATCACTGAAATGTCAATTTTTAAAATTCTTTAACAAATTTTAATATTTACTAAGGGTTTTTTTTCAGAAAAATTAGCAGCGCATTTCGTTTATTTTTAAATTAATTAAATTCTAAGAAAAGTTTTAAAAAATCCACTAGAGGTCCACATTGTCACCCTCTAAATTTTATTGTAATCGAATGTGATAATATTAAATGTAGAAAATGGAAAGACTAACATTAATTCTCAATCATAAAAGCAGAATAGCAAGAAAAAAAATTATTGCATATTTAATCTTTCTCTTACATTATCACGTAGAAGTATCATTTATAATATTGTTAGGGGAATATTCAAAATCCGTCTGAGGTTTTTAAGATGATGAGTTTTATAGGATAAAGAAAAAATATTTTACTCTATAGAAAAACCAAAATACACAGCTAAAGCGCGCATAAGATTTTCAACTAATAGCAGCACACAAGATCTCTATAAAACAATCGCAACAGTCCCAACGAAGCTGTCACCAAGATTCTCAAATATTTTAAATAATACATTTTTGTCACCAAATGGCGCTAAGTTTATCGTCAAGGCTGGAGATCAATAATCATTCAATAGCCTTCACTATATTTGAAAACTATCTTTTTTAACAAGGGATTTACTGCATAGAGAAACAATATTACAAATTCATAACAATCTATAGTCAAACTTTTTGTGATCAAAGTTCTTAATAGACATCATTAAAACTATCTAAACGATATTTCTAAGTGAATTTTCATTTTACAAATTTTTTTATTAATGTGTTTTCAAGAATCTTTGATAAGATTAATAGAATGTTAACCAAATTTTAAAATATGATTCCTGTTTTAGTCGAAGCTTCCTAAAATTGTTTCAATTTTTTAAATTAGCCATAAGTATAATTACATTTAGCTGACATATTGCCAAAACAATATTTTTCTTGGAATTACAAGGAAGAGAAAAAAATACACACAATGTTATATTATATTTTGCATTTACATTTTAGAAAAATGATATTTATTATTTATTTCATTTGCAATAATATTAATTTTTTTAATTTGACCTTTTGTCAGTATGATAGCAACTCGTTGATAAAAGCCAATTTTTTTTCCCATGCGCGCGTAACGTTCTTCTGTAGGTTAAATTTTATTTTTATTTCCTCGCGAGCTAAATTGCTCATAAATATGGTTAAATTATTTTTTAAAAAGTTTAAAAAATGAAATTTAATCTGTAATTCAAAAGTTTAAGTGAATGGCAACGTTGTTATATTTTTTTAGTTTAGTGAAAGTGGCAACGCTGTTGTAATATTCCATGAAATAAAATAGAAGATAACGTACGAGTTTTTGTGATTTTGTTACGAAATGGTTTTCGACTGTTAGTTAAACATGGCATGATAGAAATTCTGTAAAAGGGGTCATCCCTGAAGGAACATTAAAATATCAATCACTTATAAAAAGATTTGCAAACGTTACTGATTTTTGCTGTTTATTTTGATTTTATAAATGATTCTTTAAGATCATTGGTTAGGGTGGATCATTTGGATAAGGGTGTTCTCAAAAGAATATTCATGCCTGCTGAACAAATGAAACTTTGACATATTAACAGTAATATTTTTGTCATGAAAATGCATGGAATGGATTCGCATCTCTATGAAAATGCTTAATAAAGAAAATACCTTCTTAATTATTTTTCCCCTTCAGAAAAATTTCTAAGATTATATTATAAAAGATCGTCCTTTCATAAGACTTCGAATGATGAAAGCTGCTGAAATACCAATTCTGTATTTTTCTACAAAATTCATTAACTAAAAATTTAAAACCCAGTTTCAGTTTCATAAGCCTGAATAAACAGAGACCTCGTTTGATAGAGTCCCAAATACGTGACGCTCTACTGTACTTGGTTTTTCAATTTACCGAAAACATTACTACAAGTCGTCACTATGAAATACACTGGATTCTTCCAATTTCACCCATCAACATATCTTGTTTCGAATCTATAATATTGTTTCCCTATGCAGTGATTGTAAAAAATGAGTCTTGCCGATTATTTTATTGGATGTTGAAGGAAGGACTAGTAGATGATTCTTAGTCTTAGATCGACGATAAAAAAAGAAGGTTCAAGAATATGCAAGAACTTGGATGATATTTCTATTAGAAACAAAGAACCGGATCCTTCTAGAAAAGTTGAGGCCTTAATCCGAAGACTATAAAAATACGGGAGAGAGCCGAATCAAGTGCGAGAAACCGGCTGTGGAATGAATTCTCTCTTTGAAGTGTTTATCTCTAGCAAGTTCTCTTGCTCGTTTTGTAGCAGTCCGGTTGTTTAGTAACAATTGGTTACCTAAAATTACCTCCTTGTGCTTTTCTTCTGTGTTTTGCTACTAGTCCTTTGTGGTTTATTGTTGTTGTTTTGTAGAATAAAGTAGCGTTATCTGTTATCGATCATGTTGGATTTTTAACCGAGCACCAACCGGGCGGATTGTCAATTTTATTAAGCACAAAAGTTAATCAAGTAAGGTCTTGATGTTTTTCAATTATGTCTTCCGAAAATATTATCTCACAAAAATGATTTTTACGCTATCTAAAAACTCAAACAAGAGGGAGAGATTCACCTGAAACTTTCTCGTATACTTCCTAATATAATTATTATATTAGGGGGACTGCCGTCCCCGCAGGCATACCTGTTCAAATAACAAGAAAACTTTCAGGTCCTGAGCTGGAAGACATACAATAGTGTTAATAACTTATTTCTTGTTTATCAATAGGATATCTTAAAAACTCAACAAGTTATACAATGAAATGTTGTATGCGATATTTGTGTGGAGACTGTATATTGCCTTCATATTTTGGACAAAATCCTACACAAAAAGCAACACATCTTCTGTTTATCCAAGTACATATGATCAGGATAACTTATGTAGATACGATACAATGAATTAGGCCCTAAAACATCATATGATTTCATTACTAGAATTGTATGTCTATATCGAATATATCAATGGGCTGACTACCTGTAGATTCTATTCTGTGTCTGCCTTTTCATACCATATGAACGTTACTACTCAAAATTCTAATATAATAATCTTGCACCATAAAAAAATAATCTTAACATCAAAGATGTAAATTTGTATCTACATTTTGAACCAATCGTTCAGTTGGAAAGAGCTTGAAATAAATGTCCTATTTTCTTTACTAAAATGGGAAGCTTAATATAAAATACTCTGTTGTTAATTTACAAAAAAAATCGAGCGGACAATACTCTTTGCAAGCTTTTTAATACGCTATTATGGACTCTTTCTTGTCTGTCTATTCGGCTGGAAATTAGTTTAAAACTTTGCAATCAATTTTAAATTAATATCCAGTTGAGGTAAACTCAAACCTTGAAACATAATTCAGAATTGAATGGCAATGCAATATCTACTCTTTTGTATGTTCGGCACAAATTTTACCATTGGGTATAAGCTTAAAATCAATTGCAAAATTTCATGCACACAAGACAAAAAGCAAAAAATAATTATTTGAATAAAAAATAATATAATATATATGCAGATTTATAACCCCATAGAAAAATTGCCCAGAAAATTTATGATTGTGGATTTTTAAAATGCGTGTCTATAAATCTATACGGGAGTTAAGACAAATTATATTATAGTTTTTAATCTTTTTTAAAGACTTAATATATGATTTTAAAAAAATTTAAATACCTTTTTCTTTTAAGTTTTATGCTCAGATCCTTTTTTGCAAACTCACGAGTCACAAATTACTCGCGTATCACATTAAAGTAGACTTAAAATTTTAAATACCATATTTCAGCAAGCATTTAAACAAATTGTCTTCAAGTTGCCACTAATTAATCATATCCATTTTATAATAGGCAAAATTATTAGATTTATTCGAAGAACAAAAGGTATAAAAAGTACAGCACCACCTTTGGTAAAAAACATTTACTGAAAGAATATATACCCTGTTCATTCGATAACTAATTAATTAGGTCTGCATGTTCGCTATGAAACGTATACGACCCAACCGAAAAAAAGAAAAGCCCATTTAATTATAGAGCGCACGGATTCGGGTCTTTTTAGAGAGAAAAATTCGACAGATTTCCAATCCTGGTACAAACAGGAATCCAACAGGAATTGTTATTATTCTTGAGGCAAGGAAAGAGAGAGAGAGAGACCCCCTATTTTTACCAGAAAAGGGAATCTGGATAGTTTAGAGACTCGCGTATTCGGAAGCGTTCCGGAGTCGCCCGGAGCGAGAGTTGAGCTCGCCCTCCTAATCTAATAAGGCAGATGCATTTTCCATGAGTTTAGAGCACGTGTTAAAAATAAGCAAGAGCGGTGCGTTGAAGTTTACCGGCATGCAAAGTTGTGCACGTCAAAAGGCACGGGGGCGGTGCACAAACCAATAAAACAAATAGCGCAGACATTCGAAAGAATTAATAAGTGTTCCCCTAATAAAAGATCGAGAGACGAGTGGTTTAGATGGCAGATTTGTTTCTGGAGTTAGTCGCTTTGTTTTTAATATGAAGAGTGGCGATATATCGTTAAGATTAATGACATAAACATTTATAGGGTTTTTTTTAGGAAGTTGAGGAGAATATTTACAATTTTCATAAATTAAAGATAAAAGATTTCTTGGAAATATTAATTATTAAATCAAATAATAAAAATTACGTTTAACATATTCGGTTAGATTTGGCATAAAAATTTGTAGATAACTTGAAATTCTTGATGCTATTAAAAAGGAATGATGAACTTTTAGTTTATATTTAAATATTTTATTTACTTTATACAAAATTTTTCACTTTATAAAAAAAACTCCTTTATCCCCTTACCCCGTTTATATTTTATCTCAATATTCCTAGAAAATAGACGGATAGATACACTGATGACGTCACCATGGGATGCTTTCACATATTCTATTACTAGTCATCTTTGAGGAATAACTGGTTTCACCGAGGATATTGGTTATATTTGATTTCAGATCATGCACATGATTCTGTCAAACTATCAAACATTAAGATTATGTTATTTTAATTGTCGTATGTATGTTCTATTCATTGTGTGCATTATATAGAATAGATTCTAAAGCAATGTATTCTTGTGAAAACCAGTCTCATGATTCATCTCACTTCTAAATTTCGAGGTATTGTAATTTCACTTTTTTTTATTCCGTTTGTAAACTGTGCAGATATTCAACAGAATCTTTCTTTAGTTTTCTACAATGAAAGAATGTCACGCGCTTAAAAATTTAACAATGAAAAAATAAATCAATGAAAATAGTTTTAATTTCGGAGTAACAATGTAATTTATTGTTGGAAACTAAGCAAAAAAAATATTTAAAAAATTTCCAACATTTAGTGAGAATTCCTACGATCATTAAATTAATAATATTAATCAGACATATTTTTATATAATTTAAAACGATGCAAAGCTCATTTTTGTGTAATATTTTCGGGATTTATCACGAAGAAATGCCAAAATTCATTTTAATTTTTAATTGATTAATATTTAAAACTTCAAAAACGTTGCTCCAAGATGAACATATCCACACACTAATATATATTATATATATATATACCAAATATGGCAGCTATAGAGACCAAACGTTCTGTCCTGTAGAGTGCCAACTCACATTCTCCTATATTATTAATAGAGTTTAAGTAAAAGAATACACACTAAGAATACTTTTATCAAAAGAATTTTTAATTTGTATTATATCATGTTATTGTATGTATTATAGTAAGAGTACATACTAATATCATGTTAATGTATCTATATAGTAAGAATACATGCAAAGAGTTCTTTTATCAAAAGAACTCTTAGTATGTATTATATTATCTTATTATATGATGTTATTTAGTTGATATATTTTTTGGAAACATTAAGATGAAGAGTTGTATATTGTTAAAAAAGCTAAGATTTTAAGTATTTAGCAAAAGTGTTATGAAAGTTTGTCGTCATTCTGATATCGTCTTGAATATTATGAGATAAATATGTATAAATCCCATAATCTTTAATATGATTTTAAAATTAATTCTCAAGATAGTAGGCAGTTTTTAACCCCCCACCCCAATTTTTTATTTCTCTCTATTATAAAATATTCATTCGTTTAAATAGGTTTTACATTTATTTCATCTAATTAAAATGAAACAAAATTCTATAATTTTGAAAAATTTCTTGAAATTTATACGTAATTTTAAATACGATATATAAGAATAATTTACTATTTTTTTTACATGATTCTTTTTATAGCATTATCCGTAACTGAACTAAAGTTCGCACCATTAATATTTACTACTTCATATTTTCACAACATACTAATAAATCATGCTCATTCTAGTTAGGGCAATGTAATTATCATTGAGATATTATTGATAAATGTCTTGTTAAGGTTTAATTTTAATACGATTTAGATAGCAAATTATAACAAAGCATATTAAATTCTTATTAGAGCACTTTCTTTTGAATGGGGATAAATTAGAGGTCCAAAAACATTTTTTATTAGGAGAAAAAAAAATTCTTCAGCTCTTTTCAGATGATAAGCACTCTAAACTCTTGTCTATCATTATCTATAACTAATTATCTTCTTGATTCTTCATTTCATTTGATGATAGATGTAATGTTGTTATAGATTTACTTTTATATTTATTTTTTAATTCAGATTTTAAACCATGATAGTAATCATTCTTACTGAAATATTGAACACAAATTCGAGTATTTGCAATTTTTAGCTATCTGTTAAATTAAAAAAGTATTATGTAATATTAATATTAAAAGAAAGCAATAGCTGTGATTTTATTGTCATTCATAGCTGCATCTATAATAACATTCGAAAGCTTATAATTTAATCAAAGATATCTCCTTTCAAAAATGCATCTATAGATCAATTTGAAAATAAAATGATAAAAGAATGAATGAAAGTCAATGAAAATAAAGCAAATTATTACTTTTCAGATCATGGTGTCTCATCATCATGTCTCCTTTATGAATGAGAAAATTAAAAACTGCTGAAGTAGTTTTAATTCATAATTTAGAAATACAAAAATGTTCCAGTTCCAACAGTCTTGTATTAAACTTGGATATGTTCAGTGAAGAATGATGCAAACACATATGTATTAATTTTCAAAATAACTCCAGAAGAATCGTTACATAAAAACATCGCTTTTTATACAAAGGTAAAAGAAGGGATATGCAAGATGCCCATTCTAATTATGGCCCAACAGATGCTTTTTAAACCGTTAGAAATAGACGTATCATTTTAATAAGGGGGGGGGACCTTTAAATAATGTAAAGAATTATAATTGATGTATTTTTAATCAATAAATATGCAGCTAAAAATACTGCTACTTATAAATCCATATATACAAGGTTGTTATAATTAAAGTTTACCTATCCAGAAAACTCTAGAGCCAGTTCTATGGTTTCAAATGGAACAAAATTCCTCTAATATGTAGTACAAGGGGTGAGCTCTTAAAAAATCTAAAAACAAAAATAGATAGCAACAACTAAGGTAGGATGATACAGAAAGTAGGCTAACTTTTGCACTAATTTTTTTTTTTTGCACGAATGAATGTGGATGATTCTTATCTCTGGACTATTCTGTGGAACAATGTAGCATATTTTAATTTAAACGGACAAGACAACACAAACAACTGTCGAATTTGAGCAAAAGAGAATCCTAATGTCGTTCTAGAAGTTCCATTTCATGGATCTAAAGTGACTGCTTGGTGCATTTTGGTTTCATAGCTGTGTTTATGATAAAGCCGGGTTTGTTTGTTTTTGTATGTGTGTGTAAAATTAATACCCACAGGACCCATTACACATCTTAATATGTTGTCAAGTTTTGTGATTCTCGAGTTGCAACAACGAACTGCCGTCAGAATACTGTTTTTGTGCACGACATCTTGTTCGCATTACTCAAACAATTCGGATTTTCTTACAACGCCATTCTGCACAAGGCCGTAGGATAAGTCATTGTTTTCAAACTGGTCACCATGATATTGCACCATGTGATTTGTGATACCGATGTTTTTGAAAGCCATAGAATCAGCTCTAGCATCTTCTGAATAGGCGAACTTTAATTATAACGCTAAAGTACATGGTACAGAAATCACTCACATTATTTATTGCTGAATGATTGCAGTCAAATGTAAACAAAGATACATTTAAATACGAATATAAATATGAATGTTTTCGACCGCTTCACTGAATATTTTTAAAACTACATTTGATTCAATGTTCTTATTGAAACTGCTGCTAAATTTATTAATAAGGCTTTGGAGAGGGTTGGCATTCCATTAAATCATAAGAAACAACATGTAAAAAAATAAAGAATAGGTGTCAAACAGAAAGTTTAATAAGTGCTCAAACAGGTTTAACCGCCAAATCTATACTCGTTCTGATTTAACTTTTCCATATTAATCATTTAAAAAGTTAATAAGCTGATCTCCAAAGGTTACTAGTGTTTATACAGTTGTTTTATCCTATCAATGATATTTAGCAAAATATTCTTGACAAATTAAAATTTTAATCAAGAAAAGATTCACTCCTCTGTGACTAAAATTTATAAAAGCTTAGCTATGCCTAAAACGAACGAGTTATAAACCTTTGAAAAGTACTATTTTATGTTGTTTTATTGGACATTTTGAATAAGATCTATCATTCAAGGGGCTGTGTTTGCTTGTGACAGTCGTTGATTGGCGTGAAATAATGAGTTTAGAAGTCTCATGACTATCAGTTTTAGTCACAGAAAAATAGCTTTTTTTTTCTCGACTAAAATGTTAATATACTAACAATATTTTGAAAAATGAGTTATAAGCGAGGTGTAAGAATTTAGGCTTCTTAATTTGATATGACACCAGAGAAGTTGTATTAATAAATTACCCATTTAGATATATTTTTTACCAATATAATTTTGATCGCAATCAAAATATGTACACATGATGATCATTATCAATTATCTTATAGAAACGCAAGATGGTATGTTCTAGAAAATACTAATTTCATGCCATGAAACGTTGTTTTTAAAATCAAATAAAGTCCTAGGGTTGTCAAAATTTACCAAATAGCTTTTAACTCCACCAAAGAGAAAAGCTGCATGGGTTAAATTCTGGGGTTGGAGAGATTTTACTTAACGAAACAGTCAACTGATGGAATGTTCTTCTGTAAAATGTCTTTTTATTTTTAATACATCTATTCATTATGAGGAGGAGTTTTGTAAACGACTAAAAAAGTGATTGCAAAGTCGGGTTAATTTCAATCTCAAGCAATAGTGGATATTGTTAGTATGTTATCACAGAATCTATCAAATTTGAGAAGAAACACGGGCCAGAAATTATACCATCACTTGTGAAGTACAACAAAGCAACTGGGATCATGGGTCAGTTTTGTCAATCCCAAATTTGGCAACTGTGAATATTCCCTCAAACTGCTAAATGAAAATGGGGTTCCGAAAAATATTCAAGGTCATTCAGGGTAGACCCAAACAGGTAAGAATGTATAATGATAATTGGATCATGTTATTGGTTAAATTCTGGGGTTGGAGAGATTTTACTTAACGAAACAGTCAACTGATGGAATGTTCTTCTGTAAAATGTCTTTTTATTTTTAATACATCTATTCATTATGAGGAGGAGTTTTGTAAACGACTAAAAAAGTGATTGCAAAGTCGGGTTAATTTCAATCTCAAACAATAGTGGATATTGTTAGTATGTTATCACAGAATCTATCAAATTTGAGAAGAAACACGGGCCCAGAAATTATACCATCACTTGTGAAGTACAACAAAGCAACTGGGATCATGGGTCAGTTTTGTCAATCCCAAATTTGGCAACTGTGAATATTCCCTCAAACTGCTAAATGAAAATGGGGTTCCGAAAAATATTCAAGGTCATTCAGGGTAGACCCAAACAGGTAAGAATGTATAATGATAATTGGATCATGTGCCAAAATCACGTGGAAATAAATACAGTAAAAGTTTTAGTTGAAAGGCATTCTAAAGAATATCATTGGCATGATCTATGTTGTTGATCTATGTTGATTCACAGCCTCCTCTATTATCTACGCAGAAACATTTTCCCACCTATTCTAATTACCAACCGACAAAGATAATGTTTCTTCAAATTTCTTTATAATCTTTAGGAGTTTTTACACACTGCATAAACGTGTTTGAAACTCTTTCAAAATCCAACATTTTCTTAGATAATTTGCGAATAAACGTTTTGATTAAGACATTTCAGTTCACAAAGCACATTCGCGTAAACTCAAGTCAAACGTGAGTGTCGTACGTCTATGGATTTATTCCTCCACTTAAAGGTTCAGAGCTCTAAGAAATGCTACAGCATTTTAACAAAAACAAGGATAGATTTATTTTATATAAAAAAAAATTAATAGAACAAGTAGAAGTAGCATTTTCGAACTGGGAAAGAATTATTAAATTCCTGCCGGCCAGACTGCATAATGGATAGTGATATAGCAATCCCCACAGTTGCAATCACACTGAAAATAAGTTCTTCATAAATGTTTGCGCTTTGTGTATTGCGTCACATAAAAAAATTTACTTATGCACTACCAGAGATGAACATGCATTAAATGCCCCCCAGTACAAATACAAAAGCAATGTACCTTCCCTCTCTTTTCTCCTTGAACTACAACCCACATACCTTCCCTTTGAACTTCTATATAGGGAAGCAGTAAGACTGAAATAGCAAATAATAATAATAATTGAGCCTCACTTATAGAGAATAATTCATTCTTGAATATTATTCGTGAATTTCAACGTAACCCCTTTTTTCACGCAGAGTAAAATTAGTGCATTTCAATACAACGACTTTCATAAAAACAATTTTTAATAATCTCTACGTGTGAAAAAACTGATTTCAAATAATCATTTGGTATCTGTGCGACCATGTCATAGTAGATAAAAAGATACTCGTTTATTTTTACGGCCTTCGTTGACTTGGCGAGTTTCAGATTACGCCAAGATCACCAAGTCTCATTATACTTCAGAAACCAAGATTTCGTTTAGATGGTTGCATTTCTGAGTTTGCTTGACTATTTTCAAATTACACCAAGATTGGCAAGTTCCATTATACTTAAAATAGCAAGATTTCGCCAAAATAGTTGGAGACGGTTTGCATTTTTTTTTTCAATTTTTAGAAGGGTTTGTAAAAATAAACAAATACCGATAAATGAGAATATAGAAGGCTAAAAATATAATATTCCATTTGTAGAAAGAAAATTATGTATTCTAATCAGACTAAACTCATTATAAATATCATTTTCAATCAAAGTAGAGATATCATTTTGAACCAGCAGAATTCTCTTGATTTTTTGCGGCATTTTCACTAATTCTTTTAAACTATTCAGTTCAAAATTTGATACATATTGACAGTTTAGGTATCAAAATCACAGATCAATTTCCCATTATTTAGATTATGTGCTATTGAATAATCAGATTCACATGCTGAATTTAAGAATTTTGCTGCCCTAAGCGGCGCACGTTATGAGTGAAATTAAACTGATGATCATTATAATATGATGATCAGTTTAATTTCATATTTCCACACATTTTTAACATGATTGAATTTATTTTTTTAACGCACACTGGTTTCATTTATCTACCCAATAATTTTATTGAACGAATCGAAATGAATGAAATATATCAGATCGTTATACCGAAACTCTGATCTACATCCAATTTTGGGCGAAACTCGTCAATAGTGTGTTTTCTTTTAATTTCCGCCCATGTGAATATGATAATTCAAACAATGGAAGTGGTCTCCCCCAAACTTTCTTGTATACTCTTTAATTAAGATGTTATCCCAGAGAACGCCTTGCATAATATTAGCGTACAGTAGTTACGAAATATTAACCTTTGACTTGAATATAGCACTTAGAAGGGATATATTATGTAATCCATGACGAATTATTTCACTATTAAATCCTTTCATGCAGTTCATAGTACCCGAAAATGAATGTGTTTTAGATGCGTATTTCCCAACCGACTGAACAAAAATTTGACACAAAATTATATACCAAATTTGATATATTTACGTAATTACATTTTTGTGTTATCTCTTTCACATATTTCTAAAAGCACAAATCGGCAGACGGTCAATCCCTTGTTGAATTTAGTTCAAAATTTGAAAGGTGTCTAAACTATAAATGTTAATTCCGTGTGTTGTATTCTATCTACCTACCTCTCTTCGTTTTGTAGTTATCGTGTTAAACTATATTCGAACAGCGGGACAGATGGACTTCCCCTGAACAGGTTTTACTCAAAATTTGGCAGAAATCCACAAATTTCGTATAAAGACAGTATATTAAATTTCACCCGTCTAGATCAAAGCGTTTTTGAGTTATCTTTGTCGCACACAAACAAACGGACAGACATTTCCAAAAAAAAAAAATGTATTTTTCGAACTCATAGGGGTTTGAAACCTAGAGATTCGTCAAAATCTTTAATTCGAATTTTTTTTTAACGATTACTATACTTTCTTTGTACTATGTATATGAGAATGTAAAAACAATAATAAACTAGGTAGATTTAATTTTATGTATAGATTTTATCACCAAAATTATAGATGTAACTCGAATTTTGGATCAATTTTGTCAAAATATTGAATTGTTCTATTTATTAGGATTCTAGACTTCTCTACATCTACTTTTGTACCCAATATTATTTAGAAAGAGGATCAGTGTTTATGAATATTCTTATAATTAATGGAGTATAATGAAATATATAGGAACCTGACCAATTCTAATCAAATACTAATGATTTCCATTTTTTTTCAATCATTAAATTCAAAAATTTTCGACGATTTCCATATGCGACTTTATACATATTTCAAGAAAGTTTTAAAAAAAAGTGATACGCCTATGATGTTTCAATCAGTCCCGAAAAAATATCACACGACTCCCCTTATTCACAACAGAAATGCAAGCGGATTTCATTTGGAATGCTCTCAAGAAAATTCCTTCTTCTTTGATTAGCATCAACATCGCACTTTAAATACAAACATTTTTTGCAACTAATTATGATTTCATCTTTCTTAAATCTCTCCAAACAAATAAGGCAAATAAGAAAGGAGGAAAATAAGAAATCTACTAGCATACAAAAAAATACTTTAGAACTTCTTTTTTAAATTTAAAACTCTTTAAAATTCAAAGAATGTTTGCCGTAAAATAAAAATATTATTGCTCATATGATAATGTTCGATGAAAAATTAATTAATAGTGGAATTCTAATTAAATTCTAATTAAAGATTTCTAATAGAATTATGGTGCTTTTTTTGTGAGATTCAGAGTTGAGGCAATGATGAAATTAACGATGCATTTAAATAGCATGAGTAAGGGAAAACGTACCAAATTTAGCAGCGTTTCGAATTAAAAATAATTTTATACAAAATATATTTTAAAATAATTATAACACTGTTCCAATTCAAAGATAAACTTACTAAGGATTTGTAATAACATTTCACAGACAATATCAGATAAATGCTATTTGCAAAACCTCATTTTTGAAATAAATGTATCGCATTTACTTGGAAAACAAAAAGTTCCATAATATGAAACTGCTGCAATCTACTTCATTTAGCAGAGAAAAAAAGATAATTATCAACTCTTCGTATAAAAGGACATGTCTGACTCATGAATCGAATTACTGAATTACTGATATTTAAATTCGTATTATTAAATCTATTAAAGTCGTTCATTTTAAAAGACAAAGTCAAGTGAGGAAACAAAAATATCTCAAGCATCCTCCTTTATATTGAACTAAATAATAAACATCGGAAATAGAATCTTTCGTCTTATTAGGAGATTAAATAAACTCACATATCAATGTTTCTGTTTGATTTTTTTTTAATCATTTGCTTTTCAAATAAATATATCGCATTTTTCTTTTTGAGCTTTTTTTTTATATACAGTGGGTAAAAAAAATTTCCGTACGAAAGACTAAAATAAAAATAAACTAGCATAATTTCTAATTTTTGCATTTTATCTTTAAAAACTACTTATATATTGTTAATATGAGTCTTTAAAAGGGAGTTTCATAATAAATTTCTCTTTTTTACAAAACTCAGCAAGTCCGTTTGCAATTTTTAAGATAAATGACGAAGCATCATGCAAAAAAAGTTTCCGTACACAATATGCAAATTCATCCTGACGTGCTCTACAACTAATCCACAGTAAATATTCGAAGTTTGATGGTTTGTCTGAGTGAAGAATACGACATAACAACAGTTGTTTAACTCCAATGTTTCGCTGATCGTCTTCAAATGGAATTCAGTAATCCATTCGAGAGTTAGTGATTCGGTTGCGAAAAAATGGATTATTTATGGAAAAAAAATCAGTGAAATGACTTACAAACCAAAGTCTACATATTATTGAAAGATACCGTGATATGTAAACATTTGAGGATAGATATCGATTCGGAAGAACCCCGAAGTTAAATCGCTTGTATAAAAGAAATATCATGTGTAAGGTGCAAGATAATCCCTCGGATTAGTGCACCTCAACTTGCAACTGATTTAATGGTTAATTACAACATTAAATTCGCATCTTAAATTGTGAGAAATGTCATTTAAAAAAAGGTTATAATGGATATGACACCCATAAGAAGCCTGTTATAAGTCTCTGTTACAGAAAAAGCGTCTCGAATTTACAAAGAAGCACATAAGCAAGTTCCTATCTTTTTGGGAATCGGTCCTTTTTAGTGATAAATCAAAATTTAATATCCTTGGGTCAGATGGTCGAGTTATGATCTGGAGGGAATCAAAACAGCATATGTTACTTAAGAATTTATGTGGAACTGTGGAGCACGGTGATGGTTGGTATATGGTATGGGGGTATATAAGTGCTGCTGGTGTCGGATATTAATGTTTTATAAATGGAAATTTGGATAGGTATATACATCTTGACATTCTGAAACAAACCGTTCTAACCAATGCAGATAAACAGTCCCTTGGAATGGACTTTACTTTTCAATAGGACAACGATCCTAAGCACACCTCCAAGATTTGTCAAGAGTAATGTCTCTATAATGTTAAAAAACAGCTTCATAGCCCTCCCCAGTCTCCCAATTTAACCCTTAAAGGATATTTATTGGAAGAAATCGGTCGTGAACTATAAAAAATATAACACAAAGAACAAGGTTGAACTAAAAAGGGTCATTCAAGACATTTGGAGCAGTATTTCTCCAGAAACAACAACAACAAAAAAAAAAGACTGATGGTGGTTATGCCACAACATTTGAGGGAAGTGATAAAGGCCAAAGGAAGTTCTACCGATCATTCAATGCAAGTTGGTCAGCATGAAAAAGGTTTCTCATGTATTATATAAATATCGTACGAAAACGTTTTTGTTCCTTATTAGTTGCATTGTTTTATTCTTTCAATTTAAGTATTTAATTTTCTTCATAGTTTTTCCTTTATAATATTCATAAATAATAAATGAAATTATGTTAAACCAATTTTAAAATTTTCATTTTCATAATAAAATATTTTGTGCCAAAAATTAAACTTTTATTAAAAGTCATAGCTGCGTACAGAGACTTTTTTTACCCACTGTATATACATAAATACAAGAATTGTAAAATGATAAATTCATGTCAGGAAAATTGTCATAATTATAAAATTATTACTTAGATTCATAATCTCATTTTTACTTACATGAGAAGAAGCAATTTATTTCTCTTCCTCAAATCAAAATATATTTAGGCATAGTACAGGTAATAGTTACCAGATTTATCCAGAAAATTTGCATGTATATGATTAGTTGGTTTAGAGAGCCAACTTGTGCCTTATCAAAACGTTGCCAATTCTAAGTAATTCACGATCGTAAAACTCGCAGTTAAAATGTTGATGTTGGATCTAAAGAGATAAAGAAGCAGACGATCCAGATCATATACTACACTATCTATAAAACAAAAAAATTTCATGTCATTAAATCCAATGGCGGAAACTTATCGATGTTATGCCAAAATATTATCCAAAATAAAAGATACATAATATAAAAACTGAAGAGTTTGAAGCTTCTATAAGAACGAAGACATGATATATCGATGACAAAGATTTAATCTAAATGCCTTCATTACCCACTAGCCATTATGGACTCTTTCAGTATACCTTGTATATTAATCTTCCTTTTCTTATTTAATTTTTACACATATATCTGTTTGCATAGGGTGCACGCTAAATCCGTTGGGGCCAAACGTCCTTCTGCTGGTGCTGTGAGGAAATTTGGAAAGGAAGGGGGGTTCCAGTTCAGATGTGGTCCTCATCATCTGACAGCGGTTCAAAATTACGAGGTCCGTTCTAGAATTGCTTTAAAACGGGATGTTAATATAACTAAACTGAACTAAACTTTGCGCCCAGAAGGAGTTGTTTGATTATAAACTTTTTCAAGTCTGTCCCGTCTAGGTAATTTAATAAGAATAATCTGATTTCTAAAGTCAGTGGATATATCTATGACAAGTGCCACTAGAAATAATAATTAATAATGTTGCTAAATTAATAATAATAATTAAAGTAGCAACATCAGAATTCTATGCCTATTTTTCCTATATTAACTAAAGAAGATAATTGGCAAAATTGAATATAAAAATAATCCATAAGACTCAAATACATTTATAAAATCTTATTTCTTTAACAAATCTATTGTTACCATGAAAAGATTCTCTAAGTAACCATTTTTATCCGTACATAACTACAACAACAACGACACCGGAGGATTAATTAAATTCCATTCCGCACCTTCACGGGTAACTAAACGCGGATCCTACCAAGTTATTCAAATAGAGCAAGAGACAATAATCCTACTTTCAAGCTCCATTTCTCGAAGCCATTTCACCTCTGGAGTGCAGAGAATCTATGTTCCCAGTCGCAGAAACTATGAGTTATTTGTCGGGAAGAAAGCATTAAACGCCTTCTCGAACCCATCGGGGCTCCAATTAAGGTGCGAAAAATCGGTCCATAGGTGAAACATAAATGGTGTTTATAGGAGAATTGAATTAAGCGACGATGACGCCGGTGGGCCATTACAGCGTTTTAATGAATATAAATAGCTAATTGGATAGCGTTCGCATGGGCGGATGAAAGTGATTCCGTCCCTCGGTTATTGGCTCTCCTTTCGGGTCTTGCGTCCCAGAAAAGACTTTAGAACACGATTCATTATTATTATTATTTTTCCCATCGTTTCGAATCTTGTGTCCTAGAAAAGAGTGTAGAACTCGGTGCGAATTTTGCAGAGCAGTAGATGTTCTGAGAGTGGAGTTTCTATAAGATGTGCATGGAAGATGTCGATTTCATTAATGGGTGTGTGGTTAGGTGATAAAATGTTTATTAAGGCTATTATTTGCTTTCGTTTCGAGTTTTGCTCCTCTAAAATTATACAACAACATTTTTGTTTATTTTATTGTGTTATATCTTATATCGTAGAAAATGCTTGAAAATATAATGTAAGCGTTTCTATATAGTAGATGTTCTTTAAGTAAAGCTTTTTGAAATTCTTGTTGTAGATTTCGATAATTATCCTAAAAATGGTTGTTAATGAAAAGTGTCAAACAGAGGACTTTGGAAGAAATTTCATTTCTAAGAGCGAAGCATAGTCAATGTTTTTGTCAATTTTTATTAAATTAATTAATTATTGATTAAATAGTGCAAATAGGCAAAATAATATCTAGTTTTAATAATATTGAAAAAACATATTGGGATTTACCTTATAATTTTGAACCTGATTAGATCAAGAGGGTGATTTCTGAGACAGCTACTCCTTTTTACCCTTTAACTACACCTTTATTTGAAATGACTTTTCTATTGGAAGCGTATTTAATTTCTTGAACATATGAAAGCAGTAACATTTACGTAAGAATTCATTTATTTCTAACTAGCCGCCTTTGGCGACCAGCCGGTTCACCAATTTTAATGTTCGTTTAAATTTTAATAATGAAATATTTTCCGCAATTCCAACTTTTATAGATTCTTCATCAAAATATATTAAAACTTCACATTTTGAGAGTCATATAATTCACTCATAATATTATAAAGGTCTTCAGTCATAACGTAATATGTATCTCTCTAATTTTCTGTTACCTCTCGTAGAATTTATGCTTTAAATTAAAGTGGGAAGAATTAATCTGCAATTAATATATTAATATTGTTTACTGAAACAAAGCATTTTTTTATAATATAATTACTGATAACAGAGTCACCGAGCGTTTAAACTTTATGGGCACTAAAGAATATCTTTCTTAATTTATGTATTATCTCAAGAATTTGTCAACAAAATTTTCTCAGATTCATCATGAACAGATCGATTAATTAACAATGTTTAATTTTAAATGCATCAAACACTAAGAAAATAAAATGAATCGTTTAAAATAATCGGTCGAAAACAGGTTTAAAAAAACTACTTAAAAAAACGATGTACTTAAAACTATAAGCATATACAAAAAAATATATAACTAACATAAATACAATTTAATTACAAAAGTATGCAACTAGCCTAAAAATAATTTAAATTATTGAAAACAGGTTAAAAAAACTACTTAAAAAACGATGTACTTAAAACTATAAGCATATACAAAAAATATATAACTAACATAAATACAATTTAATTACAAAAGCATGCAACTAACCTAAAAATAATTTAAATCATCCGTTGATAATGGTTGTTATGTCAACAATCAGAACACCATGCGCATGCGTGAGTTTTCAACGCCAGTTACGGTAACACAAATGCGTGAATTTTTCTACGCCAGTTGGGGTTGCAGATTAGAAATTTTTAGTTTCCTTTTTCCTTTTCCTTTCTGCGTTATTTTAATTCAAAAGTACTTCAGAATAAATTTGAAAGATGGATTAATGAACAATGTTTAATTTTAAATGCATGAAACATTAAGAAAATAAACAGAATCGTTTGAAATAATTGGCCGAAAAATGTTAACCCTAGCCTTATTATTGTTGGGGGGAAAAAATTGAAGCCTTACTCATTTGGCGGTGGGGGAAATGGAAGATTTTTTTGGCGGGAAAGTTAGTTTTTAATTAATAATTAAAATTCTAATTAAAAATTCCAAAAAAGGGACCCCATTCGCACATTCCCGACCTCTAAGGTATACATGTGCCAAATTTGGTAGCTATAGGTCAAATGACCTGGCCTGTAGAGCGCCAACATACACACACACATTGAGCTTTATTTATAAGTATAGACTAGATGATTCAGAATATATACTGCTGCATGATATTGAGATAACTTAAGCTAATTAAAATTTTAAAAAAATGGAAACATAAATTCAAATATACAGAACTCTCTGATACGTCAAATGTACCCAAAGGGTTAAAACTTCCACAACATACCATTGGAAGGATGTGATTGTTACACACTTAATGTTCAACAGAATACCATACAGGTATTTATTCGAATTGGACCTGAAACCCACAACTATTTGGTTACGCAAACTTTCACCTGGTTACCACGGTCTTGATTTAAATGTTTTTGGTTCCTAAAAGTTCAATTGATATTACATATTGAAATTAAAACACATTATTCCATTTTAGCAAATACTGTGTTGGATACAATAACCAGGTACATATTAGCAAGTTGACAATAAAAAGCTGACATTTAAAGAAAAACTTGCGTTGAATGGTTTTTTAATGTAGAAATTATCAATAAAATAGAATGTACAGATTTTATCAAATGAGAAAATGATAAAGAAACATAGGATGAGCTTTAAAATCGTAATATAATAGTATTTACGGCCATTTTCAATAGTAACTTTCTTAATCTAAATTAACACAGCATTTAAAGTATATTTGACGAATATTTGGCGAATCAACGTCAGTGCATGCAATACAGTTGCTCATTATTGCTCATAAAATCATTTTCGAGAAAATTTGTTACTCTTCGATGCTAACAATAACGTTTAAGAAATATATTGCAGGGGGGAAAAAACATTTTCTTTTCATGGTGGAAGGCTTAGTAAAACATTTAGTGATTATAATATTATGCCTCGAGAAAGCATTAGGAAAAAAAAAAATAACTGTAACTAACTTAAGTCACGAGCAGTATCATGAATAAAAGACTTCCACGTTTTAAAAAAACGGGTTTTGTTACTATTTGCCGTATAGGAATCATTAAAGTGTATCTCATTCACTTCACCCGCTGTTGAAGAAATGTAACCAATCCTCAGAGAAACTAAGAAATTACTTCATTCTTATATTACACTGCTTACAAATAGAACATATCATTAAATAATTAATTTTGTATCTTCATATTCGAAGTAGCCTTTTAGTCGAAGTAACCTTGTAGATTTGGAGCAGCAATATAACGATTGTAGCTAATAACCATATAGAAAAGAGAACTCACAGTAAATAATCAGATTAAAATTGATTATTGCTTCGAAAAAAAAAAGAATAGGTATTGAAAATAAATGATTGTTGCTTAAAAATTCCTCATAAAAATAAAAGGTTGGATCTACTTATCGACCTTTCCATTATTTTCGAAAAATGCAAACAAGCCATACGTAGCTGACAATTTATATTATGGATTTCTGATTATTAAGCCTTCCTACTCTTAAAAAGTATTTCTAGGTAAACAAATATGGAATAATCTCCTTTCCAGTTTTTAAGTGTTGAACCATTTCCAAAGTCAAAAACTGATAATTCTGATTTCTGTCAAGTTCACTTTTTCCCAGTAGTGTAATCATTTATCAATAAATTCATAAAATTTTTTAAAGAATCGCATTTGTGTTAATATTACGTTTATATGAATGAAACATTATCGTTAATATTTTGTTATATTTCAATAATTTGTTTTAAAGTTATTTACATCATATTGTATTTGTTCATGATTCTATGTTTGCAACAATTTTACAAAGCTTACCATAAAATGTTGGATATATTATTCTTAGACTTACTTTTTTTTTTTTCGATAATAAGGTTTTTAAATGTTGAATACAATTTAGCATTATAAAATACTAGTCTATTATAAAAAAAATCTGAAAAAAAAAGAAAAGGCGCGGGTTTTAGAATAAAAGGTTTTTATTTTATTTGTTTATTTATTTATTTTTGCAATGATATATCTGTGATAGAAAGTGAACATTTACAAAACACCTACCCACTCGACTTATTTGTTATCCGGCCTGCCTTTCCATTAAATTAGTCACATTAGGCCAGATAGACAGAAGGCAGCCATATTTGAATAAAAGCTTATCAAATAATTTTCCCCAGTATCTCGTATAACGTAATCATAATGCTGCTCATTTTCACGATGATGCATTTTATTATTATGTTTTTTTTTAAATCTTTATCTTTTCTTTGTCTGAAAAACTAATACACTGGTTATATTTTTAAGATTTATTTTATAGATAGTAAATAATATTATAATAGAAAGTTTCATACCATTATAAAAAGCTGATAAACTTAAACAAAAAAAAGTTAAAACTGTCGCAGTTATGGAATTATAAAATACGAAGATGCGCACTCTGAGATATTATTTTGTAAAGCATTATAATAAAAATTCAAATATTGCAAAAATTAATAACTAGTCTGCTGTGCAACGGATTAGAACTGATTCAATTTTGTATATAGATAACACACACCTCGAAGTAGTTTAAAGTATACACGGAAAATTCATTAAACAGGTATTGGTTCCCAATAGTGTTATTATTTCCAAATGTGTTTCATATCACGACTTTGTTTCCTTTCATAATTCTTTTCTTTTTCCTTTTCTTCTTTTTCTTTTTTTTAAGCTTTTTCTACTCTTTCTCTTACAGAATATAAAAATATTATATTTTCTATCATTTAATTTTCCTTAGAGAAAAATGTTTTTTTTTCGGGATTTTATCTTCAAAGAAACTTGTGACATATCTTTGAAGCATAAACAAATAAAAATTTCAGATATTAACCAACAATGAATTTTGTGATTGCACCCCCTCCCCCCCCATTTTTTTGACAAATTACAAACAGAAGACATTTTTTTAAAAATTATGCCATACCAGACGGTAATATGTGGTCAAATTAGCGGAAGTCCTGTCATAAGGCCATTAGACTTGTGACCGAAGACTACAAAAGACCTGCAGTTTCAGTAAGTAAGAACTGCTTATTATAATTTTGAGCGAGTCATTTCTTCTATATGAGTACTTGACATTATTTATCGGAAGAACTAAAATGGCATGTCATTAGATTAAGAGCAGGAGGCCTATAGTCAATCCTACGATACCAGATGGTTGTGTGTGCGTGCGTGTATGTGTGAGTACGCATTTGTGCGTTGTACGTGAGTGTACATATTTGTGCATGCATGTTTATGTGTGTGTATGTGTTGCTACAAGTGCCGCTGAATGGCTAATATCCAGATTCAACTACGCTTAGAAAGCTATATGAAGAAGGGGTAGGTACAAGACATTCAGCTATATATACTGTTCTTAAATCACGCCTCCGAAATGTATGGTTAAATTGGGCGTATATAAATTCCATTGTAATGAAAGTTAATAATGGCTTGCACTTAATGAATCCTGGTTTTTTTTAATTACAAAATGACTGGAAGAAATCTGTTGTTTTGACCGAAAATGCTATAAAAAAAATAGATTTATTGAGTCCCATTGAGTGTGTGGACAAGTATATTTTTATACAAATCCCTGCATTACACAAAATATTACGTGCTTTTTTTTAAACCAGTTTTTGGACACTAGAGGAATGATAATGGCGGGATTAAAATTGGTAATTTAATGACATTAGCTTGAGATAAATCGATGTGTTTAAACATTAAAAAAATCTTCACTTATTTATATAACTGGGCCTTTATAATATGGAATATTTAGAATATAGTTACACGGCTATTTAAAACAGGAATTTCTAATGAAAGAATAGAGAAAGGTCCCAGGATATCAAACCCTAAAGATAAAATTTCTGGTTATGTCTGTGAAGTTGGTATTCTCATTTTCTTTCAATACAATCAATTTACAAATCAAAATTTTGGTGACGAAATAAGGCAGAGAAATAAAGTAATGAATAAAATCATAGAACTCTTAGAGGAAGGAAGTTAGTTAGGGGCATTAAAGTTGAATCCATCTAAAATTACAGTAGTTTTAACCAGAGATGCACAACAGAAAAAAAAAAAAAAAGAAAAAACTGACATCAATGTTCAAAGTTCATGCAAGCTAATCTATTCATTCTCTTGTTAACTATTGTAAGCCACTCTAACAGGTGTTTTATATCCCATAACATACGCTAACGTAAATTATAGCCTCCAGTCCTGCATTTCATAATCAAGTGTTAATAATATGAATCATCAAATGCTGCTTAAACATCAACAAATCAGTTTTTTTTTTATCTCCTTGTGATGGCATATAAAATATAATTTCAAAATTATTTTGAAAAATCAATTAGTAAAATTTTTATTTTTAGTCCTTTTATTTACTTATTATTCAATAATTAAGGGGCATTTGATTAAACATATATCCCTCATTGTTCATTAACATCAAAGCAATTTCATATTTGTGCATGATGACATAAATTTCGTGTGATTAAAGACTTTAATTAAATGTGCCTTTCGGTCTTGGAGTTTCATTAGTATTTCAAAGCTAAAATAATAACAAATTGGATAAGGTCTTGCTCAAACAAATTTTGCAAAAGCGGAAAAGATTCTTGCACTTTTAGAATAAACAAACCAAACTATCTCTGCTTAACATAAAAATCATTAATTCATAAAAGCAAAAATGAGTATAAAAAAACAGAGATAAACAAAAAGTCGGAACATTAACTCTAATCTCGCCGTGATTTCCATCCTGATTTAAGTCTTAGAGACAAACGCCTTTTTTCTTTTCCTGCTTTTCCTTTTCCGGGAAAAGGACAAAGCCGGAGCGTTTCTCCAGGAAAATACGCATGGAAAGTAATAAATATTTCACTCCGTTGTGCTTCTAAACGACCAGCGGATATAAAAGGAGCAAAAAGAGAGTAGCATCCCCGTTGCCGGGGCAACGAAGGCGGGGCTTGAAATGCGCCTTTCCATCAAACGCCGGGGGCCAATTCATTGGGCGACACGGAAACATACGTGACGCCATTTGACGCTGATTGGCCGTTGCGCTTCTGGAAACGGTTCTGGTTTCCTTGGCGACAAATGGACCGGTTGAATTGGAGAGGACCTGAGGGAAAAGTAGCTTGACACTGGCGCGTTTTTCTGGGCCCGCTTTTTATTTTTATACGCAGTCGGAGAGTAAAATCACTTGGATGTTCAATTTCCACTGGAGATATATCTATATATGTGCGGAATATATACACATTTCAACCTTTCTTAGAAAGGATAACTCTTTTGGAGCATTTTTTTTTCTTTCTTTTCGTTTCTTTCAATGATGATAACGCCTGTTGCAGCTTTCTTGCTTATCATTTTCAGATTTTAAAAAGGAAAGTTTTGGGGGGAAATAAATAATTTAATTGTGATTGTTGCGCGTCTTGGTTTTTCTAGGGTATGACACCGTCGTTATGAGAATAGCTAATAGGAGTTGCATGAATGTAATGTTTACAAACACGATTGCTGTAAATAGAAGAAAATGCTACTAAACTCCCTTCTTTAGATGATTATATTCATTCATTGCAGCAATTTAGGCTAGTTGTTTGAAATTGAATTTTAATTTTAATATTACAATGCTACAATTCCCTCCCCCCTTCTATTGGCTCTTTTTGCATCTATTTGCAATTTTGTGAACTAAGCCTTTGCTGAGAAATCAGAATGTAAACTAAAAGCCATGATACTGGTTAGTTTGTACCTCTGTTTAATATAAACTCTTTGAAATATATTAATGAATCGTAACCTCTATAAAGATATTTAATTTGAGTTACATACAAGAGAAAAGAAAAATAAAATAAGAGATAGGAAATTTTTAATATGATAAAATTTTAAAGTTGGCCTAATACCGGTAATTATATAAAATATATGCACTCATCATGCGACATGCATGACGGGAAAAAAAATCATTCAAAACAGGATTGGTCGTTGGACCTAGAATTACCAAATTTTACCTATAGTTACTTCTTAGCTAATAGTTGTTCAATAAAAA
Source organism: Argiope aurantia (assembly GCA_026543865.1). Taxonomy (NCBI): domain Eukaryota; kingdom Metazoa; phylum Arthropoda; class Arachnida; order Araneae; family Araneidae; genus Argiope; species Argiope aurantia. The sequence continues at coordinate 1,200,971 of JAPMOR010000331.1, forward strand.
AGGATTTTCCAAAATTTTAATTAGATTTTCAACTAAAAATTAATCAAAATTTTAATAATTTTCTAAATTACTCCTATAATATTAAGGTATTGCACAAAAAGTATTTATGTACACTGTAAAATTCAAAACTTTAATTTCTTAGTGACAGCAAATATGTGTCTGTATAATTTTTTTTCTCTGATTTTATTTTGCAATTAAAAATTTTTTAAAGTGTATTTTAGAGGATTACTTTGAATTGCTGTAATTGCTAGTTTTTTTTTTTTTTAACTCGCACGTTTTGGCAATATTAAATATTTTTTGAGTGCAACGTTGATATCTGATTAAAAATGAGTTTGAAAAGTAAACTAAAAATTGACTGATTAAACTTTAAAATATTTCCATTCTTCGAACTAAAAGTTCAATATTTTTGATATTGTGGGCGTTTTCAAAGAAAATATCTAGATTATTTTTTTAAAGCAAGAAAGAAACCTTACTATTCAAACATTAGCCTTATTTAAAATTTCTTCTCTTATTTAAAGTTTCTTAACTCTTGAAGTTAAGTTTTTAAAATAGATAAAAATTAAATTAACAATTTTTTAAGAAAGATTTAAATTTTAACTATTTTTTAAGACTTAAGCTATTAGAATTTCCTCTCAAATTCAGTAACACGAAAGAATTTAACTCTCTCGAAACATCCATATGTGTGTGTGTGTGTGAGAGAGAGAGAGAGAGAGAGAGAGAGATAGAGATAGAGAAAGATAAAAAAAAACACTGTATGATTGTAAAGAATTTCAAAACTAGATTTATTATTATTATTTAAAAATAAATAAAACAAAAAATGTTTGCATTATTACATAAATAAAAATAAAATAAATATTATTATTAATTTCTTTTGTACTTTATTGTAAGAGATATTATCACAATCAGTCTTATTGCGTGACTCCTCTTACAAGCAAACATAATACGGTTAAAGAGACATTTTAACAACCGACGAAATAATACCAGTCTGAGTAAAAGCATAATTTTAATCTACTTCTGATAACTCTTTTAAGATTTCTTTAATGCTATTTTGTGTTTTCTTCCTGTAAGTCAGCCTACCACAGAGTAATATATATCTCTTACTTCTCATCACACATTAAAAGACTGTTAAATAATACTTATATGTGTTGAATCGCATCGCATGATCGAATTTTTTATAAAGAGGAAGGCAATCAGATATTTCTTCATGGTTAGGAAGCAAGAGCAAGTTAAGAGTGTGAAAATGTTGGTTTTTCAGAGTCCTGGTGTTTGTGTTCGGTCTTTTCTTCACCAATCAAAAATGCTTCTCTTACTATGTGCAAAAGCAGGGCTGTTTTTTTTTTCTCGCGGGGGGAGGGATGATCGGCGTTTCACAACCAGCTATGTATTCTAAATTTGTTCAATTTCTCACCAGTGTCATTTTCGTTGGCAGAACACAGAATACCGTCATAAACTACTGAGAATATTCTCCCCTCAACTTTCTCGGGTCCGTTCTGAATATTTCTCGTCAGACTGCAATTAATTATTGCTTAGAATGAAGTAACAGGTAGAACAAAAAAAGGCGCGGAGCACATTTAGAAATAATGTTAAATAGCCGTTCTGGCTTCCAGTAAACTTGCACTGAATCCTAACTCTGTCTGTCTAAGAAATTAACTCCAAAATAGTTTGAACTAGGCAAATGAAATTTGTAGATTTCTATCAAATTTATAACAGAATCAATTCAGAGGAAGTCTGTCTGGCTGGCTGCTCGAGTACAAGTGAATTAGTTTTATCTATCTAGTCCTCTAATTTGGTACACACTTTTAGCATCTAAAAATATAGATAGTTATCAAATGTTATTCCGAATCTGACAAAGGATTTACCGTTCTTTACTTTAGAATACATGTAAATGTAATGGCTTAAGATCAAAGAGATTCGGGATGTGATCGTCTAACTGCAACTATAATTCCGTGTCAAATGTTGGTTTCAGTCGATAGTAAGAAATTCCAAAATACATATTCACTCGATACATTAAATAAAAATGCTTGATTCATGTTGAAGATCTATATTTCCTAAGAACTGTTTTTCAATGCCATGTATAACAATTGCTGTAATGATCTACAATTTTTTGCTAAAAAAAAAAAGAGAGATTAAACCTTTATTGAAGAGTATGCAAGAAAGTTTCGGTGAGACTAATCCCACTAGTTAACGTTCAATATTTGAAAACTAATTTTTTGATAACAAGATTAAAAAAGATAAATCAAAATTCCCACTCTTTCTCTCACATATATTTACTAAGTTACGATAATTTTAATTTGTCTATGAACTGTATGAATTTATTGTATAACATGTTTGTTTTTTAATATGCATAGTTGTTATTTACTTTTATATTGATTCGCTTTTGTGTTCGGCAGTGGAAAAAATTTATGTATCCTTAAGGAATTGAACAATTTATGTACATTTGCTTTCACTATTTCAAAGATTTTGAAAATCTAGTTCAATTTAGCAGAAAAATAAATTTAAATTAATTTAAATTATATTAAATTTTGACATATTAATAGTATTATTAATTACAGTCGTGTATTGTATTGATTTAATGAGATATTTTATTACACATCACTCATAAATTGAAAAAAAAATAAAACACGGAATGTTCTATTTTTTATGGATATTCTTTAAACAAAAGTGTTAATTCATATTTAGATTTACTTTTTGCTCCATAATACTTTAATATAAGAAAATAAAAAAATATCTTGAAGATGCTTTGATTTTATCAAAACAAATACTATCGCCAAGACTAATTTTCGCTCAATGTTTGGATGGTCACCACTTCGATCCGAAATTTTTAAAAAATATTTCACAATAAAAAGGTGGTAAAAAAAAATCCACGCTATAGACCAGGAATATCGAAATTATTCTACTAGGATCAAACGCAATGTGCTGCGCTGATACAATCATGGCGTGAACACTAAATACAAAAGTCATAGAATAGAATAGGTCATCTTCCGTCTCTCTTTTTGTGAAATTCAGGGAGGAGCAGACAAGCATGATGAAACCAATCTTTATCTTTTTGCTTCCCCCTTCAGGCTTTCTATTTTAATCAGATAATTTTAAAGTAAAAGAAAGAAAGAAAGATTGTGCGTATATCTAATTATATATAATCAGAAATCATTATCTTTACATAGATTATATCTTCTTTTTATCACGTTTTATAGTCATGTCTTCTTGAATAAGGTATTGTAATCATTTATGAAAAAATGAATCGCACTTGAGCAATAAAATTGATAAGCAGTTTATATTTTATAAAAGGCTTGCTATGTAGTTTTTGAAAAGTGAACGCTCGAAGGAAATTAAATACTTGCGTTTATTACTAACTGATTTAAACAGACATTTTGCTTCGTATTAATAATAAAATAAAATTTAAATTAAAACTTTTTACTATTTTTTTCAAAATTGAGAAACGATAAAAGGTTCTTTTTAATAATGGTTTAATATCGTCAACAGAAATGTGAGTATAAGCAGTGGATATACAGTAAGGTGGCGGGATTGCAAGGAATCAAGGATACTCGATCATTATGATCCCGATCCGAGGCGTGATACCTGCATATACATTTAGATACTACTATTTCGTGTTTAATTTCTAAGGATTTCACTTTAAACATTTGTCAAGGTGCAGTATTATTGAGTTATACCACAACAACTGAAGCATTATCATGTATTTGGAGATTTCACAATAAGGTGTGTTTATCAAATTTTGCGATGAATGTACACAATCTGGTAAACGATTACATCATTCAAATAAACATTCAGAAACGCTTATCTTAAAATTCAAAAAAGTAGTTTAAAATTTGCTCTGATTTGCGTTCATACACATATCTATATCAATTTTTGTCGTTTATTTATCCTTTAAATTTTTTTTTAATTATATTGTTGTTATTATTATTATTTGCTTAAATATAGAAGATTATAAACTTTTTAATTATCTAAATGTAATAATCATTAAATTAAAAATATTAGAATTCAAAGTGTGAATAAAAAAGTACCATTTTTCTTTTATAATTGTTAAGAAAAATTAAGATTTTTTTTTATTTGAAAAGGCTGAAGGTCTTATAAAGATAGAAGGTACTTTTTAAAATAATGTTAACTAAGATGATGTTTGAACAATTAAAATGTTTTTATTGTCGTTATTAATCCGCCGGGAAAGAACGAATTAAAACGTATTTGATGAAAATGCTCTTGACGATGAATGTTCTTCCGTATTTCTTAGATAACAAAAGATATTTTATATTCAAAAGAAAACGAGTTCTTTTAAAATTATTTTTCAAAGTAATTTTATGATTATTAAGTGCATGGAATGCTTCTTGTACATATAAATATATAAAAGTGGAAAAACTTTTATATCTTGTCCCTAATTTTAATAATTTTTCATAGTATCTTAAGCATATTTCACTGTATTTTTTATTGCTTTAGTAACTCGTTCATACATAAATGCTTTTAATTCAAATACCTTTTAATTTTTATCCATATCTATCAAATATCTTTTCATTTTTTTTGTCAAGAAAATTAAGGTTTCTGCAAAGCATCTCTAAAATACATTACATTAAATAATCTCGCATTTCCAATTTCCAGTAAGACAACTGCCTTCCACAGGCTTAACTATTTAGCCTAACTACTAAATATCTTTTTTAAAATATTCAAATTTTATTAATTGTAAAACATTAGTAGAAAAATTCTTTATAAAATATAATTGTTTAGATTTTTACTTGTTTCATTACATTCATTTAGTTATTATTATATTCATAAGTACCAAACGTCTATTTAAATATAATAATTGCTAATGAACGTCTAATCATAACTTATTAAAACTATATATTTCCCCAGGTTAATAAAATAAAATAATTAGCATCCTGATTAAGTTAGAAATGAGTTGAAATGTGAAAATAAATCGATCAGTTTATTTAAAGAGGAGCCACTTAATATACCTACAAAAGGCCTCCAAAAACCTTTATCTGCCATTTATTTTAGTTATAAAAAGTAAGAGAAAATTTGTTCTTCTTGTATTTTTAAATATTCCATTGATAACTGCATGAATTATCTGTTTTTATACAAGGGATAAAGAAATTTTGTTTACTAACCTTTTTATCTTTGTGGCTGAATTCGTGACATTAATTTTACTACATATGCAAAATAATAATAATAATAATAATAATAATTACTTGTTTTATGTAATTATAAAATAGCAAAAATTAAAAAATTTATACTATAATACCATAACTTCTATTAGGCTTCATTAAACGATGAATCATCTTTGGAAAATCATAGTGCGGTTGAAATGAATACCTTTATCTTTGGAGAAACCTGAAAGAATTAAACAATGTAGACTACTTGACAAAATATTTACATCATAAAAGAATTATATAGGCAAAATTTTCACGATTTTTAATGCATGACAATTAATTACGAAATTTTAGAAATTTCATAATTGTTTAAGATACTGAACCAAATTTTGAACGCATTCTTTTTGCTCATCCTATTGTTTTCTGTTTGTATACGTTTTCTGATTTTTGGCAAATTCCTCATTAAGCCTCATTAAATAAACATAAATATAAGACTAAGGTAGATGTGGGAATTCATTAACTTCTTTAAAAATAATTTAATTTTAAAATTCGAAATTAGTTCATCGGCAGTCCAAATAATGAAATTAAACAGAATGAATCAAAGTTAATTATTCGATTTCAAAGTATAACTGTACAATACGTGATTATTTTATTTATTTCGTGTATTTCAAAAGATAATATACTTCAATGCAATTATGACAGTCGTTTGGAATTTGTTCCTCTTTAAGCACAATGTACACCAAGTCTGCAAAGTAATTCATTTGAAACTTTCTGTAGCCTGTGTACTGTGAATAAGGGCATTTGTATCACAAGTTTTCAAATGGTGATGATTGTAGAACATGGATACTTTCCATCAATAGATCGAGTCCTCTCAATATACAGATGCATAAAATTAACCTG